>JBBBDQ010001287.1:2452500-2537500 GCA_037127315.1 Ascarosepion bandense | reverse complement strand
TAACATTATTTTTATTATTTTATTATTATTATTATTATATTATTATTATTATTATCATAATCTTGTTTTATTATTATAAGTTACATTATTATTATTATTTTTATTATTATTATTATTATATTATTATTATTATCATAATCTTGTTTTATTATTATAAGTAACATTATTATTATTATTTTTATTATTATTATTATTATTATTATTATATTATTATTATTATAATCTTGTTTTATTATTATAAGTAACATTATTATTATTATTTTTATTATTATTATTATTATATTATTATTATTATCATAATCTTGTTTTATTATTTTAAGTAACATTATTATTATTATTTTTATTATTATTATTATTATTATTATTATTATTATTATTATAATCTTGTTTTATTATTATAAGTAACATTATTATTATTATTATTTTTATTATTATTATTATTATATTATTATTATTATAATCTTGTTTTATTATTATAAGTAACATTATTATTATCATTTTTATTATTATTATTATTATTATGTCATTTTTCATTATATTTCGATTTCTGCTTTGGTCACACTACCAACCAAGTCTGCGGGGAGACCTAAGGCAGCTAGTGGCTTGTTGTTATGGCTCCATTTCATGTTTTTCTATCTTCCCTACCATCTCCAGCATTACATAGATAAAGTTTTCCTTAGTGTGTGGGCTGTACTTAATAAGAAAACTTTTTGTATATCTCTTAAGCTGGGGTTTCCAGGGATTCTTTCAATGTGTTGTTTTGTTCCATTTTTTATCATTCCAAGTGCACCTACTATCACTGGCACAACTCTTGTTTTCAATTTCCACATTTTTTCTATTTCAATTTCCAGGTCTTTATATTTTGACAGTTTTTCAAATTCCTTGATTGCTATGTTACAATCCGCTGGACAAGCCATATCAATTAATAGACAAGTTTTCTCCTTCTGGTTTTTAACAATAATGTCTGGCCTGTTTGCTTCAATTTTTCTGTCTGTGTAGATGGTGTAATCACATAGAATGGTTACATCTTCTATTTCTGTAACCGGTGCTGGGTGATGTTCATACCAGTGTTTGCCTACAGCTTTTCCATATTAATATTATTATTATTTTCCTTATTATTATTATTGTTATTATTATTGTTAATATTGTCATTTTCGCCATCTTATTCTTGATTACTTTCGTCTTATGCATCAACTTTTCATTCTCAATGCCATTATTGTTATTATGTCATTTTAATCTGAATTTAATTTCTGCTATACTGCTGCCATATCTGGTCGGGTGCCGCTGCTATCCACCTAGGGGTACTTGACAAAATCCAACGAAGAATCTGTAATGAAATTGATCACGACCTCGCAGCCAAGATATTGTCACCTTTTCACGGGCGCAATGTGACTACTCAGTGTCTCTTCTACAAGTACTTTCACGGCTTCTACCCCGATTGACCTAGCTCTCTGGTGGCCCCTGTGTATGAATTTGTTCGAGCCACAGAATTAGCAACTAGGTCCCACCTTTTTACTGTGAAACCAATAAAATGTAAACACAAATTCTACTGAAGCAGCTTATTTTCTCGCACTTCCTACCTGTGGAATTCCCTTTCGTTTACTTGTTTCCCCGACAGCTACAACCTCTAGGAGTTTAAGTGTAAAATCAATAGTCATCTCCTATCTTGCTAACTTGCCTCCTCTCTCTCATGCTCCTTTCTCTGTCCATTTAACTCGCATTATCTTAACCCTTCTCTTACCCACGTCCTGACACGCCCTGTAACCTGTCATTCTTTCTCATAACTTTCCTCCAATGTAACCCCCGGAAAACCAGTGGCAATAGACTGCCTTTGATTGGGGCGATATGATTATTAAAAAAAATAAAAGTCAGACAACCTACTTTTTATTCATGTTATTATTGTTATGATTATGATAATTAATTTTATTATTATTATTATTATTATTATTATTATTATTTTCATCCTTCATCAGCTTCTTGAATACGTTCGACTTCAACTTCTATGTATACTTTGTTTTCCTCTTCTTCTTCTTCTTCTTATTATTATTTTTATTATTATTATTGTGTCATTTTTCATCATATTTCGATTTCTGCTTTGGTCTCACTACCAACCAAGTCTGCGGGGAGACCTAAGGCAGGTAGTGGCGTGTTGTTATGGCTCCATTTCATGTTTTTCTATCTTCCCTATCATCCTCAGCATTACATAGATAAAGTTTTCCTTAGTGTGTGGGCTGTACTTAATAAGACAATTTTTTGTATATCTCTTAAGCTGGGGTTTCCAGGGATTCTTTCAATGTGTTGTTTTGTTCCATTTTTTATCATTCCAAGTGCACCTACTATCACTGGCACAACTCTTGTTTTCAATTTCCACATTTTTTCTATTTCAATTTCCAGGTCTTTATATTTTGACAGTTTTTCAAATTCCTTGATTGCTATGTTACAATCCGCTGGACAAGCCATATCAATTAATAGACAAGTTTTCTCCTTCTGGTTTTTAACAATAATGTCTGGCCTGTTTGCTTCAATTTTTCTGTCTGTGTAGATGGTGTAATCCCATAGAATGGTTACATCTTCTATTTCTGTAACCGGTGCTGGATGATGTTCATACCAGTGTTTGTTTACAGCTTTTCCATAATGTTTTCACATTGTCCAATGTAAATATTGCCCAACTCTATCGTGGCGATTTTTATATTCGTTTGGGGCAAGCACTGAACAGCCTGAGATTAGGTGGTCTATTGTTTCTTGGTGTTTATCACAAAACCTGCATTTTGGATCCATATTATTATGCATAATATTTGCCTGAAAGTTTCTCGTGAAAAGACTTTGGTCTTGTGCTGCAAGTATAAATCCTTCAGTTTCAGACTTTAATCCAGATGCACGTAACCATCGATGAGTATTAACTTTGTCAACATTGGATTTATTGGCACGTACTGGATATTGGCCATGCAGAGGTTTGTCTTGCCAGCGCTGTTTCATCTTTTCAAGAGCTTTATCTTTGGCTTTCATTTTCATACTTTTTGCCGCAATAGTTGGTTCTTGGCTTCTGTTTTGCTTTTCTACAGAATCTACTAACTGTAAATCTTGTTTGTATTTACTGCCTTCTTTTATTATTGAATATTTTTTCTTTCTTTCTTCATGTTGCCTTACTAATTGTATCATCCAATCCTTTGTTGTTTCTATGTATGTTAGTAAGCCAATAGTTGTTGTCTTGTATGACAATTCCAGCTGAATAAGACCCCTTCCACCTTCTTTACGGGGTATGTATAGACGGTCTACATCAGCCTTTGGATGATGCATCTTATGCTTAGAAAGCAGCTTTCTTGTTTTAGCATCCATTCGTCTGATGTCGTTTAGAGTCCAGTTTAAGATGTTAAAGCTATATTGGACAACTGGGATTGCAAGGCTATTAATGGCCATAACTCTGTTATGTGAATTTAATTCAGTTTTTAATATCATTCGTAGCCTTCTATAGTACTCTTTACGCACTATTTCTTTCATTTTTTTATGGTGAATATTTTCGCTCTCATTTACACCTAGGTATTTATAAGCTTCTTCTGGTTTCAATTCTTTTATTGTTACAGCAGGGTCTAGGCTAATTGAGGATGTTTCTTGTATTGATCCACGTAAAACTGTAGCTTTAGCACATTTATTCAAATTAAATTTCATTCCAATGTCTTCGCTGAAGCATTTTACAGTTTGCAGAAGACCTTCCAGCTCATTATCATTCTTAGCATATAACTTTAAGTCATCCATGTAAAATAGATGGCTTATTTTCTTTTGGCCTATTTTATAACCACATTCTGTCTTATTAAGTTGACTGGTTAGTGCTATTAATGATATGCAGAATAGTAAGGGAGATAAAGAATCACCTTGAAATATACCTCTTTTGATGTTTATTTCATCAGACTTATAGGTTCCATTTATATGATTGAGGTAAAGGGTTGTTTTCCATATAGACATGCACTGTTTGATGAAATTGATGATGACGGGCGATATCTTGTATATATTTAAAGTTTATTATTATTATTATTATTATTATTATTATTATTATTATTGTCCTTCTTTGTAGTCTTCTTGGCTATCTTCGTCTTCTCTTTCTACATCTCCTTTTTCTTCTCAGTATTATTATTATTATTATTATTATTATTATTATTATTATGACTGTCCTTCATTGCTGTCTTCTTGGCTACCTTCGTCTTTTTCTACATATTCTTCTTCCTCTTCTTCTTCTTCTTCTTCTCATTATTATTATTATTATTATTATTATTATTATTATTATTATTATTGTCCTACATTGCCGTCTTCTTGGCTACCTTCGTCTTTTTCTACATCTTCTTCTTCTTCTTTTTATTATTATTATTATTATTATTGTTGTTGTTGTTATTATTGTACTTCTTTGACGTCTTCTTGGCTACCTTCGTCTTCTCCTTCTACATCACCTTTTATTCTCACTATTATTATTATTATTATTATTATTATTATTATTATTATTATTATTGTCCTCCATTGCCGTCTTCTTGGCTACCTTCGTCTTCTCCTTCTACATCTCCTTTTTCTTCTCACTATTATTATTATTATTATTGTCCTTCTTTGCCGTCTTCTTGGCTACCTTCGTCTTCTCCTTCTACATCTCCTTTTTCTTCTTCTTCTTCTTCTTCTTCTTCTTCTTATTATTATTATTATTATTATTATTATTATTATTGTTATTGTTGTCCATCTTCGCCGTCTTCTTCTTGGCTACCTTCGTCTTTTTCTATATCTTTTTCTTCTTCCTCTTCTTCTTCTTCTTCTTCTGATTATTATTATTATTATTATTATTATTATTATTATTGCCCTCCTGAACCGTCGTCTTTTTGTTTTATATTAATTTCTTCCCGCCGGGCATTTTGTTTTTAAAAGAAAACAAAAATTATGTTTACGCATATTTCACATCGATAACACCCTTTGTAATCTGTGAAGTGTATTTGTGGGTACACTTTTTTTTTTATTTGTCTAAGGACTGGATACCAGGAAACCCTTCAATATCTCTACTGGAATCATTTCCAATAAGTCTGAAGGCTCCAGAATTCGATTTCAACATCCTTGTATCTTTTTTTTTAAAGTTTTTGAACTTCAAAGATATATTACATTCAACAGATATAAGAAGACATATTTTGTTTTTTGCGGTCTCTGATCATAGTAATGTCTGGGCGATTAGCTTTGTTTATTTTGTTAGTGTGTTTTGAAAGTCCCATAAAATTTTTAGTCAGTCAGTTAAGTGCCATGCGTAATATACGCTTGGTCGATCATGTCTTGAAAGAGACAGGATTGACGGGTTAGATTTTTCTGTAGGCGGTTGCAATTATTTTCTGCAGTAGACTGCTTGCCAAACAAGACTATAGAATCCAATATGTCTTGTTATTTAATACATTTTCCAAGCGTATTTGCGCGTAAGTGAATGCAACGAAACATTTGTTTTATCAATTATGCGAAGGCGTTCGACAAAATACGCCGCAAAATATTGATAGAAAAACTCAGAAGCCTTGATATTTTTGGGGAAAGACATTAGAGTAATTAAGAATTTCTACTGGCACCAAACTGCCTCCATACGTACAGGTAACGAATTCAGCAGATATACAAAGTTAGAAAGGGGCATAAGACAAGGATGTGTCTTTTCACCGGATCTATTCAACCTGTACAGCAAGACCATTTTGAAAACCTTAAAAGTTATGCTAGGATTTGTGATCGGAAGCCACAATCTGAACAATATAAGCCTTTCAAATGATACAGTACTGATTGCAGACACGGAAAGGTAACCACAAGACCTCCTACAAAGTGTTACTGAAGAGAGTGGCAAAAAAGGATTACAAATAAACTGCAAAAAAAACTGAATACATCAGCAAAAAGAGCCACTCAAAATGCTAAATACAGTTGGGGGATACTAGAATCAAGTAGGTGCAAAAATGTAAATACCTGGGAAGTGTTCTAACAGGAGATGGAAAGTGCGACACAGAGATCCGAAGACGAATTGGCATGGCGTAGGACGCGTTTCAGAAGCTGAGTAAAGTATTAAGACACAGGAAAATTTCACTAGAAACAAAGAAGAGAGTACTAGATTGCTATGCAATGTCAGTTCTTCAATATGGCAGTGAATGTTGGACAATATCAATAAAGATGAAAGAAAAACCTGAAGAAGCTTAAATGTGGTTCTACAAAAGGATGCTGCGGATATCATGGACCGAGCATGTGAGCAATGATGAGGTTTTGGAAAGGATGGAAACTAAAAGGAAATTAATAGTGAGCATCAGGAAAAGACAACTAAAGTCCTGGGACATGCAATGAGAAAGAGGGGCTTGAAGAACCTGATACTAACAGGTCAGATAGAAAGAAAAAGAGACAGGAGAATGCTGCGGATAACATATTTGAAAGGTCTTAGCAGCTGGATGACAGAACGGGTGTTGGGAGATGTTACAGGAGAAAGTGTGCTGAGAGCCACTAGGGATAAGGAGCTGGAGAAGGCCATGATCGCCTACGTCCTTAAAAAACAAGGCACACAGAAGAAGTCTTTTGAGAATTTGCGTTGTGGTTCAGTGGATATCGACAAGCCGAGTTGGAATTTCAGTTGAATTCCGTGCTTACACTTACGTACAAATACCCTTGAGAAAGGTTTTAATCTGTCTCTTCCCTCCGGTTATGGGTTAAATAACGGGACAGATTGGGTTCTATAGCTTTGGCTGGCAACCATTCTAACGTAGAGAGCAATGACAACATACTGCGGGATAAGCTTCTGCCTAGTCAGTCATGTCTCGAAAGAGACCTGATCGCTCAAAGCGTGTTGGAAAATACAGACGATCAACATCAGCTTTGAATGAAACATGCGATGGTCGACTTAAGTTGAAAGTGTTGCACCAGGGGGAACAGACAAGGTGTCTATGGTTGATATTGTGATTTTGGAATTCAACTCCGTATTCAATACCAGACGAACCCGTCTGTATCATTTCTTTTTTACAGTCTCCTTCATTTGGGTATGGCATATTCCATCACCTTCGCTAATTCCTAGAAAGCTATTGACTATTTCTTGTTCCAGGTCCGTAATATTAAGTGTGTTTCTGTCTCCTGTCACACTAACTTACATCCTCTCTCTCATGCTTTTTATACATCCACCCCACTCTAATCAGTGCTCTCTTCCGTCTCCTACTCTCTTCCTGACACCATCTGCAACCTCTCACTCTTCATAACATTCCTCCTATGTAACCCACTGCGCAACAATGGCAGTAAAATGCCTTGCTTGGCGTGACATGATTAAAAAAAAAATTCTTCTTTTCTTGAATGTTATCTTTGCATAATTATCTAATCAGAAATCAATACATATATTGGCATTGAATCATTCTACAGCATTGATGATACCTTTCAAATCATTGCCGTCTTTCTTAAAGTGTTTGAGATAATCCATGTCGATTAAGGGATTAAAGAGTCAGTAAGTCAAGTGCCACACGTGATACACACTTGGGCGATCATGTCTCGAAAAAACATGACTGACTGGGCAGAAGATTATCCCGCAGAAGGTTGCCATTGCTTTCTGCGGTAGACTGGTTCCCAGCCAAGGCTATAGAACCCAATCTGTTCTGTTGTTTAACCCATAACTGGAAGGAAAAAACGTATTGATACCTTTCCTAAGAGTATTTGCATGTAAGTGAATGTAAGGAATTCAACTGGAATTTGAACTCGGCTCTCCGATTTGTCGTTCCGAATCGATATCCACTGCACCACAACGCACATACACAGTTATTATTGTTTACTTCATGGCTCAGGAGGATTAACGACAGACAAAACAGGTGCGGCATAAATTCTCCTTGAAAGAGATTCAAGTCTGATGTTCAGGTGACAGTCTCTCTGGTGTGATGTAGACATAATGTGGTCTTCCACATTCACATGTTGTGTTTAAGGAAATTTGCTGGCACATTATCAAAGATTTTAAGGTAGTCTACCCATGCTTTACTGAGATCTTTACCTCTTTTCTTGCAATTTTCCAGGATCATTTTGTTTATCAGTTCTTGATCTTTGCAACCATATGAACCTCTCTGACATTCCTTCTTTTCCAGGGTAAGAATATTGTTTTTACCGAGGCTTGTCAACTTCAATTCATCTAAGACCAAGCTGTTGTCTGTCAACCATTACAGGCAACCTCTCCTGCCTCCCATAAGCATGGACCAAACGATTCTTCAGGAGAGTAATACACTACGCCTCCTCGGACCTCAAATGGAACCACTATATTGACTCCATAGCAAAATCTACTGCTAAGAAGGTTGGGTCACTATGTCGATCCAGGATGTTTTTCCACCGGAATCCATCCTGCATATATACAAGTCAACCATCCGTCCGTGCATGGAGTACTGCTGCCATTTATGGTCAGGTGCCCCTGCCGTTCTCCTCAGTGTTCTTGACAGGCTCCAAAGGAGAGTCTGTAATGTGATAGGTACTGATCTGACGGCTCGACTGCAGCCACTTTCCCATCGTCGAAATGTGGCCTCCCTTTGTCTGTTCTATAAATACTTTCATGGCTTCTGCTCAGACGAACTTAAGTCACTGATGCCTCCTCAACAGGTGTTTACTCGTGCAACCAGACTGGCAACTGGGTCCCACCCATTCACAGTCAGGTTAGCCAAATGCAGACGACAATTCTACTCATGCAGCTTCTTCTCTCGCACTTCCCGCCTGTGGAACTCGCTCCCGTATTCTTGCTTTCCTGACGGCTACAACCTCCAGAAATCTATATGCAAAGTCAATACTCATCTACTAACCACTGGACTCTAGCTCTTTCCCCACCCCCGTATAACCTTCCCTTTCTCTCCACCTATGTATCTGTCATCGCACCTGCTTTCTCAGCTTTCTATAGTTCCTTTCTAACTAGTTTGTACTCCTCACTTTTTTCTAATTAATCTTTTTACATTTATGTAGCCCCCTGTACATCAGTGGCGATTCCGCCTTGCTCGGGGTGAAATGATTAAAAAAAAAATATGTACAGTTCGTCAGGACAGATGTGATATTCGTGGATAAGCATGTTAGGAGCCAAAAATTTTTGGATAATCTGTTTCACCCATTTTTGACAGAAAATATCTCATATTTTTAGTAATCTATTCTGAGTCTTCATTGGGATTATTAATTAGCATTGATAAATTTTGTGCAAGGTTTTTAATGGATTTTCTACAGATGATAGTCAAAAACTAGGTACCTTGCCATTTTCTGCGGATTTCTATTTTGCGTAACATTATTCTTGGTTATATTTTCCAATTCTATTAGGGGCTTATCAATCATTTGTTCTTCTTGCTGGATATGGTCAGGCGTCCCCGCTGTTCATCTCAGTGTTCTCGACAGGCTCCAAAGGAGAATCAGTAATGTGATAGATACTGACTTTGCGGCTCGACACCAACCACTTTCTCACAGATGAAATGTGGCTTCCATCATTCTGTTCTATAAATATTTTCATGGCTTCTGCTCCGACGAACTTAAGTCACTGGTCCTCTGCCACATGAGTTTACTCGTGCAACCAGAGTGGCAACTGGGTCCCACCCATTCACAGTTAGATTAACAAAATGCAGCCGACAATTCTACTCCATCAGCTTCTTTCTCGCACTTCCCGCCTGTGGAACGCTCTTCCATATTCTTGCTTTCCTGACGGCTACAACCTCCAAGAATTTAAATGCAATGTCAGTACCCATCTCTTAACCATTTGAATCTAGTTGTTTCTACATCACCCTGTATATCTTGTCTTTTCTCTCTACCTTTGCAACTATCATCACACCTGTGTTCCCATCCTTTTCTTGCTCCTTTCTCTGACACCCCCATGTTACTTGTCCGTCTTTCTCTTCACTCTCCTCCTGTCTAAACTTTGACTCTTATGTAGCCCCCTGCGCATCAGTGTCATTACGGTCTTGCTTGGAGTGAAACGATTCAAATAAAATTTATTCTGCACTGGGATTATATTGTAGGATCTATTCAAAATATTGCACATTTTCAATAGTCGATGGCTTTTTGACATCTATAATGCTTTTTGCAATTTCCCTGCACAATTTCTCAATGTCCTTTTCCTGTATCTTGTTTTATCAATAGAACCTAAAGCACTTTATAACATCTCCTTTCCTCTGCATTTAACTAAAACTTTCGCTTTAGGATTTTCTTGATTGCTGGAATTTCATTTTGCAATTTAATTTTATCTCCGCTTGATCTTCTTGCATTTGCGTGTTGAGACATTAGGATTTCTTGAGAGTACATCTATTATCGATAATTCACCACGGATTTCCTTTATTTCTCGATTCAATTTTGTTTTCCAAGCTGGTTCTTTTTGTCTGTCGTCTGATCATTTCATTGCCTTGTCACTAAGCTACCCAGTGGCTGCTAAACCTGTTTCGTATATGACATTGTTTACCACAGTGATGTTTCCCGGTTGTTTGTCCATAAAATAGAGAACTCGATGGAGATTACCAAGCTCATTAAGAAATACTGAGAGGAAAACTCAACAAATGACGGTTATAACTCACATTTGATTTCCTTCATTTCTCGCTTCAGTATTGCCTTCCAAGCTGGCTCTTTCTGTCTGTTGTCTGATCATTTCATTGTCTTGACATTAAGCTACCCAGTGGCTGCTAAACTTGTTGCGTATATGACATTGTTTACCACAGTGATGTTTCCCGGTGGTTTGTCCATAAAATAGAGAACTCGATGGAGATTACCAAGCTCATTAAGAAATACTGAGAGGAAAACTCAACACATGACGGTTATAACTCACATTTGATTTCCTTCATTTCTCGCTTCAGTATTGCCTTCCAAGCTGGCTCTTTCTGTCTGTTGTCTGATCATTTCATTGTCTTGACATTAAGCTACCCAGTGGCTGCTAAACTTGTTGCGTATATGACATTGTTTACCACAGTGATGTTTCCCGGTGGTTTGTCCATAAAATAGAGAACTCGATGGAGATTACCAAGCTCATTAAGAAATACTGAGAGGAAAACTCAACACATGACGGTTATAACTCACATTTGATTTCCTTCATTTCTCGCTTCAGTATTGCCTTCCAAGCTGGCTCTTTCTGTCTGTTGTGTGACCTTTTCATTGTCTCAAACGCCAGCTACCAAAAATGCGGACTGCAAAATGTTTTATTGACTTAGCATTCAAAGAATGATGTCGATTCCTTCCTAGGGAACTAGAGGAATCATTGTCAGATGTAGTTTTTTAAGTGGTTTAATAGTGATTAAGCTAAAAAATATTAGATGTTTTAGAAAGATTTGAAGGGATAAATGCTTTCGGGGAACAAAACAAAAAATTAACATTTACTTTAATTTTATGCCGCCACGTGATCTTCTTGGATTTACGCGTTGAGACATTTGGGTTTCTTGAGATTTCATCTAATATTGATAATTTACAACTGATTTTCTTTATTTCTTGCTTCGATATTGCCTTCCAGGCTGGGTCTTTCTGTTTGTTGTTTCATCTTTTCATTGTCTTGGACATTAAGCTACCCAGCAGCTACTAAACCTGTTGTGTATATGAGATTGTTTACCACAGTGATGTTTCCCGGTTGTTTGTCCATAAAATAGACAACTCGATGGAGATTACCAAGCTCATTAAGAAATACTGAGAGGAAAACTCAACAAATGACGGTTATAACTCACATTTGATTTCCTTCATTTCTCGCTTCAGTATTGCCTTCCAAGCTGGCTCTTTTTGTCTGTTGTCTGATCATTTCATTGTCTTGACATTAAGCTACCCAGTAGCTACTAAACCTGTTGCGTATATGACATTGTTTACCATTATGGTGTTTTCCTGTTCTTTTTCCGCTGACAATGTTTTAAGTGAAGCATTTTATATTTGTCCATTATGTTTTTGGACTTTGTTATATGAATTTCAGGGAGCTGGTCTCTGTTTGACATTTGTGTGCGAGTTACACTGTTGAGAACTTCAATGATGTGGTTTTTCGCTTCGGTGATTTCACTTTTGTTGTTTTCAAAGGAAATCTTACTGATGTCGTTTTACACATCTTCAGTGACGTAACCTGAATAAATGCAGTTTATACTGCTTCAGATTTATTAACTGAGAGAGTATTTCGTATCTCATTTATTTTTGTCATATAATAATAATAATAATAATAATAATAATAATAATAATAATTATTATTATTATTATTATTATTTAATCTTTATCCTCATATTTCAGTTTCTGCAATGGCCGCCGTACCTACCAAATCTGCGGGAAGACCTTAGGCAGTTAGTGCGCGCGTGTTGCTATGGCTACATTTCCTTATTTGTTTTTCTCATTCCCATAGCATCACTAGTGTTATATAGACAAAGTTCTTCTTAATGTGTGGGGGCTTACCGCCATATCACTTTGAATACACCGGTTCTCGCTCGATCACCGTAGCTGAGCAACGTTGAGCCTAGTCAGTACTTACATGGGTGACCGCTTGGGAATACCAGGTGTTGTAAGCGTTTAGTGACGGATGTGCGTTGTGGTGCAGTGGAAAGAGAAATCGGTGAGCCGAGTTGGAATTCTAGTTGAATATCCTGCATTCACTTAAGCTCTGGTACTCTTGGGAAAGATATTAATCCGTCCCGTCCGTTCCCTCCAGTTATGGGTTAAATAACAAGGGTAGGACTTGGGGACGTTACCCTTAAAAACAAATCCCAATGAATCTTGATACTCAAAAAGGAAAGACTATAATTATACACAAAACTTATATAAAAACAACAATAAATTTTTGAAAGAAAAAAGGAATTACTTGCAAAAAATAAATAAAATTCAGTTGGCAATAAATGACCCGCCGAGGTTGATGTCCCATGAAAACAAAACAACCAACCAAACAGAAGAACAGATATCACATAGTAATGCAGAACCCTCTTCTTTGTTTCCAATGATATTGTCCTGTCTCTCAGTTCTCTGGTTAGCTTTTGAAATGAGTTCTTGACGATGACAATGCGTCTTTGGATCTCGACATTGCACTTAGTATCCTCTGTCAGTACGCTTCCAAGATATTTAACTTTCTTTACTGTAGTTGGCATTTTGGGTTTTCTTTTTTTTTTCTTTTCTGATGACCATACATCCAGTTTTCTTTAAGTATATGCTTAGTCTTTTCTTCTCACTTTCTCTGGCTACCTCCTGTAGGAGATCCTGCATTTTCTTTCCGTTCCTGCTACATGGGTGACCGCTTGGGAATACCAGGTGTTGTAAGCGTTTAGTGGCGGATGTGCATTGTGGTGCAGTGGAAAGAGAAATCGGTGAGCCGAGTTGGAATTCTAGTTGAATACCCTGCATTCACTTAAGCACTGGTACTCTTGGGAAAGATATTAATCCGTCCCGTCCCTTCCCTCCAGTTATGGGTTAAATAACAAGGGTAGGACTTAGGGACCCTGCCCTTAAAAACAAATCCTAATGAATCTTGATACTCGAAAAGAAAAAAGTATTACTAGACACAAAACTTATATAAAACCAACAATAAGTTGTTGAAAGATAAAGATATCACGAGCAATAAATAAATAAATTTAGTTGCCGCGGTTGATATGCCATAAAAACAAAACAACCAACCAACATCTTAATGTGTGGACTGTACTTATCTAGACAATTTCTTTTATATATTTTAAGCTGGAATTTCCTGGGTTTCTTTCAATGTGTTGTTTTCTTCCATTTTTTATCATTCCAAGCGCACCTACTATGAATGGTACGATTTTTCAATTTCCGTATTTTTTCTATTTCAATTTCCAGGTCTCTATATTTTGACAGTTTTTCGAATTCCTTGGTTGCTATGTTACAATCAACTGGACAAGCCATATCAGTTAGTAGGCAAGTTGCTTTTTCTTCTTCAGCTTTTGACAGTTCTGACCTGTTTGCTTCAATTTTTCTGCTTCATTCGGATCTGAGTGCATACTGACAATCAACATCAGCCTTGGGATGCATGTGCTGACTAGAAAAAGCCATTCCCTTCATATCAACTATGGTCTAATTAAGGATTCTGAAATTGTATTACACCAAAAAAAGACAGTTTATGGCTGATATTCTGCTCGGGTAATTCAACTCAGTATTTAAGCACCAGGCGAACACGCCTGTGGTTTTCTTTTTTACTTCCTTCATTTTAGTATGCTATAATCCCTCTATCTTGCTTACTCCTAGGTATTTATAGGCTTCTTCTTTCAGTTCCCTAATCTTAGTGACAAAATCTAGATATATCAAGTGTGTGTTTGTAATTCTTCTTTTCTTGAATGTTTTTTCTTCAAATGTATTTAATCCGAAATCCCTACGGATGTCATTACTAAAATATTTTACAGTATTGATTATGCTCTTCCAATTACTGTCACGTTTGTAAAAGAGTTTGACATCACAGATGTCAAATAGGTGATTACACACTTTCTTTTTTTAGTTTTTATCTATTATTATTATTATTATTATTATTATAAATCGATTCTGCTAAGGTCCCACTACCTGCCAAGTCTGCAAGGACCTAAGGTAGGTCGTGGTGTGTTGTTATGGTTCCATTTCATGTTTTTTCATATCTCCCTAACATCCCTAGCGTTACATAGACAAAGTTCTTCTTACTGTGTAGGCTGTACTTAACAAGAAACATTTTTGTATATCTCTTAAGCTGGGGTTTCCATGAATTCTTTCAATTTGCTGTTTTGTTCAATTTTTTATCATTCCAAGTGCACCCACTATCACTGGTACGATACTTGTTTTCAATTTCCGGGTGTTCATATTTTGACAGTTTTTCGAATTCCTTGGTTGCTATGTTACAATCAGGCAAGTTTTTTTCTTTTTTGTTTTTAACAATAATGTCCGGCCTATTTGCTTCAATTTTTATGTCTGTATAGATGGTGCGATCCCAAAGAATGGTGACATCTTGTATTTCTGTAACTGGTGCTGGGTGATGTTCATACCATTATTATTATTGTTTGTTTCTTTGATTGCCGGTGTATACTTATTTCTTTCAGGGACTAAACGAGACTTGAGGACAAAAATGACATCATGACTTTTTCAACGAAGCATTAAAAAACAAAAATCCTGAGATCACACACATTTTACATAAAGACCGTCGTACAGTGTGAACTCCAGTTACGTGTACACTTTTTTTTGGAATTCTTTAAGGATTGAGCTACCAGGGTCCCTTCAATGACTCTTCAGTAGCAAGGGTTACCAGGTTTCCCTTAAATTAATCTATCGGACCCTTTTTCAATTAAATCTTGATGTCCTCACTTGCCATATTTTCGGGATTTCGATTTCAGTGTTTTTGTATTTAAGATTTTTTGAATAAATTCAAAAATACATTACATTCTTCAAGATTTCCATTGTCATTAAAAAGCATATTCTGTTTTTATGGTCACTGGATGATGTCTGATCTAATAGTTTCATTGCTCTGTTTTTGTGTATTAGACTTTCTCATTCATTTGGGTATTCTATCTTCGTCGCTGGATCTTAGTTTTTTGTAAGCTTCCCGTTCCCTAATCTTTGAGAAAAAACCTAGACATATTAAGCGTTTTTCTTTAATTCTCTCTTTATTGGATGTTGCTTTTTGTTGTGGAGTCATTTTCGCAGTGGAGGCTAGTATTTGAGCTAAATTCGGTTCTAATAGGTTCGACATACAAAACGTTAAGAACATGATATAATATATATTACGCAGTGTAATCTTGCCAGGTCGCTGACTGCTTTCGTATTCGACTAACTGTCGATTACTATCCTCCAAAATCGAATGACCCTCGTTCCTCTTATTATTCCTACTTAAATTAGGTAGGAGAGTCTATTCACTATAAAATAGGTGTTTTTCACCATAACAATTTTGTACATTTATCTAATATGGAATCCATACCGATGTTATCACTTGCACTATTGAAGATACTGTTAGGTTTCCCTTCTGCGAGGAATAGACTTTTTCTCTTATTATATCTAGATACCTGTGTGACTTCCGGTAGAGCGGCAATTAGTACGACAGCTAGTCGTACTAACTGCTAGTCGTACTAATGCAGTTAAAGCCATCTACGATTCAGACAATAAGCTGCGTAACTGTAAAGTTCAGACTTACTTATTTCTAGTGACTTATTATTAACGCTTTGCTTTCTATGAATTGTTCTTGTTATACTAATACATTGCTTTGAACCAACCTTCTGTGTTCCGTGTCCGACCTCCGGCATAAACCGGTCACTACAAATCTGCGGAGAAATTTCGCCAAAACAACTCCGCAATAGATACTGTTCAATTCATTGTCGTCTTTGAAAAATAGTTGATATCCATTTATTATAGAGGACTAGCAGTATAGCCCGGCGTTGCTCGGGTGTAATAAAAGCTTTAAAACTAATCCATGGTGCTGGAGCTCAGACTCATCCTACAGAATATTTGTATGAAGTTTGGTGAGAATCAGAAAAAAAATTGTGGATTTGTATAAAGGACATACAGACAGATAAACAGACACACACACAAACATCTTGCCGTTTATATATATATATTATCGATTTTCTGCACTAAGAACTGCAACCTAGAAACTTCTGAATACCGTTTCTTATGTCTTTGTCTAGGCGTGTATCAAATTTAATTAAAATCGCACCGCTCCTTCTATAACCCGATTTTTTCGATTATCGATTTTCGATATTTATCGGGGGTACCTTGAGACATTGTTGAGTTGCAGTGGATATCGGCTCGGAACGAGAAATCGGGGAGTTGAATTCATTGCATTCACTTACGCGCAAATACCCTTCGCAAAGGTATTAATCCGTCTCTTCCTTCCAGTTATGGGTTAAATAACAGGACAGATTGGGTTCTATAGACTTGGCTGGCAACCAGTCTACCGGATAAAGCCTACTGCGGCAACCTACTGCGGGATAATCTTGTGCCCAGTCAGTCGTGTCTCTTTCGAGACATGATCGCCCATGCGTGTTTCACGTACGGCACTTAACTGACTAACCTTGAGACAAAACCTAGCTAAGGACACTCGCAGACGCTTATAGTATAACTGTGTAAATTTTCAAGAAAATCAGTTCAGCCGTTTCAGAGTCTATAGGTAACGGACACACACACACACAGACACACACACACAGAGACAAAGATCCATTTATAAATAAGTTTAGATTAAAAACATTTTTCTTTACTTTCTATCCATAGATATCATTGTTGATGTTTTTTTTTTCTTTTATAACCATGTCGCCCAAAACAAGGCATTTTACTGCCACTGTTCTGCAGGGGTTGCATAGAAGGAAAATTATGATAAAAAGTGAATTGTATACCGTTGCAGGTTAACGGAGTTTGAACTTGTGGAAGATAACCCACTATAATTCATAAAATGATTATAAAATCAAGAAAGGCAATTTGAGTATAAACTAACATTTATACATATATATATATACATATACACATGTCAATTAATGTTTTTACAATTAAAGCAATACTTGAAATAAAGATCCAACGGAGGTGAGAATATTCATGGAAAATAGTAATGAGCTAAAAGAGATAAAAGGCTTAGTAATATGGAGAGCGGAGGGATGTTCATTTTGAAGTTGCCACTTCTAAGGTCAGTAAGTCAGTAAGTTGGTTTGTGTAGAATGTCTTTGAAGAGGTCACTCCTGAGGTCAATAAGTACTTTTGAGACAAGGAGGGAGGAAGGAGATAAGGGAGGCGAATATAGTAGCCGCTCGACTTAAGTCAAGGGGATAAGATTACATTCTTCTCCTTGGTCTCGGCCTGTCAGTCTATCTGCCTGATGATGGTTTTTGTCTCCGCTTTTTATATCTGCTTTTTGGATCAAAAGCTCGTTTTGAATTTCACACTTGTACTTGAATCCGGGCTTCCTATTGGCTGGTAAATAAAATTCGCGTAGGCTCGCGAAATGGAAATTTGATATTTGATTAATTTTTATTTTTCAACCGGAACATCTGCCCGAATCCACCTGCGCGGAGATGATTTTTATTCATTCGCTTTCTGGTTGTTATAGAGCAAACTTCCGGTCTCGCTTCGGCTCGGTTGGTATCACCACAAGAGAAAGATGATTGTGGTCATAAAGTGAGGGATCAGTTTATACATTGTTTGTAATGTAAAACTGACACCCACTTTATATCCACATTATAATAGTATAGAATTTTTTTATATTCATATCGCCCCAAGCAAGGTATTTTACTGCCACTGTTGTGCAGGGGAATACATAGAAGGAAAATTATGAGAAAGAATGACAGGTTATAGGGGGTGTCAGAAAGTGGGTAAGAGAAGGATGGGGATACTGATGAGAGTGAAGTGGACGGAGAAAGGAGGCATAAGAGTGAGGACGCAAGTTAGTGAGATAGGAGATGACTATTGACTTTACATTTAAATTCTTGGAGATTGTATCTGTTAGGGAAGCAAGTAAACGGAAGGGAATTTCACAGGCGGGAAGTGCGAGCTACTGGAGTAGAATTTGCGTTTACATTTTATTGGTTTCACAGTAAAAGGATAGGACCTAGTTGCTAATTTTGTGGCTCGAGTAAATTCATATATAGGGGGCACCAAGGTGATACGTTTATCGGAGCAGAAACCGTGAAAGTATTTGCATAAGAGACACTGGGAAACCACATTGCCCCGGTGAGAAAGTTACTGTATCTGAGTCGCGATCGATCACATTACAGACCCTAGGGTGAATTTTGTCAAGGATCCCTAGGAGAATAGCACGGGCACCCGACCAGATATAGCAGTATTCAATGCACGGCCGGATGGTAGATTTATATTTGTGCAGGAATGTTTCAGACTGGGAAAACTTCCTGGCCCTAAACAGAGTTCATGTGAAAGAGGGATTGAAGACAGGCCGAACGGAAAGAGCGACAGGGTGTCTCCCTGAAAGAGTCTTCGTCGGATATTCAATCAATTGGACATGATAGTACCTTCAGTGTCATTTACGTATTATGTATAATGTGGTTCCCCATAGATTCATGCCACATTTAAGGAAATTTAATATCATGGATGTGCATTGCAGTGCAGTGGATATCGGCCACAAACGAAAAATAGAGTAGCCGAGTTCAAATTCCAGTTGAATTCCCTGCATACACTTACGCACCTTGGGAAAGGTATTAATCCGTTTCTTCTCTCTAGTTATGGGTTAAATAACAGGACAGATTAGGATCTATATCCTTGGCTGGCAACCAGTCATTCGCAGAAAGTAATGGCAACCTCCTGCGGGATAATCTTCTGCCCAGTCAATCATGTCTCTTTCGAGACATGATCGCACAAAGCGTGTATCACGTATGGCACGTAACTGACTGACTATCACGAAAGAGACATTTTCGAAACCTTTAGAATCCATTATTATTATTATTATTATTATCCCTTTACGGTATTTCTCTCTCTCTCTCTCTCTCTCTCTCTCTCTCTGTGTGTGTGTCTGTCAGCTTATCTACTCACTAGTCTCATTGCTTCTATTGTTACGTCATATGTTTGCCTATCTACGTTCCCAGCCATAATTATTAGGCCATCCCAGTTTTTTAAATGGAATGATGTATTTCAGACTATTTTTTAGTATTTATTGCCAAGTGAATAATTGTAAATGAAAACATGATTCTTTTGTTAATACTGCACAAAAACATGTACCTCAAATTAATTTACAAATATTTAATGATTACCTATATTGCAGTTTCATCACGGAAAGAATGAAGAAAGTTTACGGTGATTCGGACGAGTTAATTTTTGCTTCCTTGCCATGTAAAATTTTACAAATTGATTATAACAAAAGAACAATTCTATTTTCATTTGGTAGTAAATACTAAAAATAGTATGAAATACACCATTTCTTTCAAAAACAGCTGTGGCCTAATAATTATAACCGGTAGTGTATATCTTCACTGTTGGCGTATATCTACCATTTTTGACTCTACTTTAAGTTGAAGAGAGTTTGACAGTAGTGGTTACATTTGGAATTATCCACTTGTCAATAAATACTAAAAATATTTTGAAATAAGTCATTTCTTTAAAAAATTGGGGTGGCCTAATAATTATGGCCGGTAGTGTATATGTTCACTGTTGGCGTATGTCTACCATTTTTGACTCTGCTTTAAATCGGAGTTATTTTGACTGTAGTGGTAACATTTGGAATTATCCACTTTGCTATAAATACTAAAACTATTTTGAAATACGTCATTTCTTTAAAAAATTGGGGTGGCCTAATAATTATGGCGGGTAGTGTACATCTTTAGCATTTATATCTTATTATTATTATTATTAGTAGTAGTAGTAGTAGTAGTAGTAGTGCTGGTGGTGGTGGTGGTAGTAGTATTCGTCGACTCCCTGTCTAATATCCTCTTTTCTTACTAAGTATTTTTTTACTCAGTATTTTCTCTTATAGTCTTCATCCATTTTTCTTTCCCTCTTCATTATCGAACCCTTCTATCTATCGCCCTTTATCTTATCCTTTTTTTCCCTCCAAATTCTTCTATTCATTTCATTTCGAACCCCGTTCACTTCCACACCTCCGTCTTCCTTTAACCGTTCTTCTTCCAATCAATTCACCTGACGCCTTCATTGTCTCATCCGCCTCCTAATATTGACTCCCATACCATTAGCCAGAATTCTCGCCTCTCTTACCTTCGCCCTCCATTCCATCGGTTCAGAATCAATACTCAGCCTCGGGGGTAGATACTAGCAATGGCGTCCGGGTATACCCATGGGCTTTGATCTTTCTTGGGGAGCATAAGATCAATGGCTGAATGCCTGAGGGCTGCTGGGTGTGGGAAGGGTTGCAAAGATAACCAGTTAAAATTGACACACCTCATTTTGCACTGGAATTCACCCTCACACGCTTCACTACCGGAGACAACATCCAGACTAACGGAGACAGTGTGCGTGTATAAAAGATTAAGGGAGAGCAAGAGAGAGAGAGAGTGAGAGAGAGAGAGAGAGAGAGAGAGAGAGAGAGATACTAATTTCGAATGCAAAACTGCACGCCTATTCGATCAAAGTGGCACTTTTCAAACTGATTATATACATATATACACTCACTTTTGTTGCAATACACACACACACACACACACACACACACACACACATATATATATATATATATATATATATATATATATATATATATATAGTCATCCGCAGACAGATCTGTTCCGATGTATCACAGGTCATCAGTACGGTTAGACATCCGATTGCTTTTTTACCCAGCATTGAAACCCGACCGAATTGGCGTATATATATATATATATATACATACATACATTACTTGCTATAATAATTAGGTAAGCCATCCCAGTTTTTAAAAAAATTATGTATTTCAAACTATTTTTAGTATTTAGTGTCAATTGGATTATTCTAAATTAAAAGAAGAATTAAAATAGATGGAATAATCACACATGTACATTTAAACTGAAAAAATCTTAGTTATAATTTCTGTCCATTCATTCAAAAGAAATTATAAGTTTAATCATACCAACAAATACGTATTAGGTTCATCCAACCATGGATGAAAACGATATAATTTCTTGTAATTTTAAAAATTGCGCGTTCAAAAATCCTCGTTACGTGAGCGTTCAAAAAATTACCGTTATGTAAGCGTTCTTTAAAAAAAACGGTTGACGGTAAAATCAGTTACTGAAAATCGCCTGTAGACTCCACTTCGTAGAAACCTAGGTCGCGTAATAACTCGTTTACAAATGAAGAATATATATAGGATTAATGCGGAGACGTTTGTCCCTTAACTGAGCGGAGTCCAACCACAAAGTTTCGTGAAGACACTTTTATTATTTCTGAATTCATCCGTTAGCCCTGACGAGCGAAGGAGTCAGCATGTTACTGTTCATTTAACTGCCTAACTTCTCTGCATTAATCCTATCAACGCTCTTTCTCTACCCGATATCGAGCACTTCTCTACCAATAAACCTGCTTGCCAAAACGCCTTTTTACCAATATATCTCAAAAAAAATAAAAATAAAAAAAGCAACTTTGGCACTAAACATTATCACGACTCAATACTATGTATATGTTACGGAAAGTTCCGGAGATTAACGAAATAGAATTAACAACTGATACATTTCATTTATTGCTTTCAACGCTATTTTCAATCGATACTCATATTTGAGTAGACATTGTTTTTAATTAAAGAGCATATTTATATGTATATTTACGCATATTTCTGCCAGCCTGATTATTTTCAAGAAATTTTTGTTGGCAAATTTTGTTTCTTTCAGTAGGATTCGAACCTGCGATCGCTAACAACATATATCAATTGCTATCTTCCACTATGTTGTTAGGGATCGCAGGTTCGAACCCTGCCGAATGACTGACACACATTTTCGTAACCAAATTTTTCGTAAATAACCAGCCCAGTGTATATATATATATATATATAATAAAGAAATAGGGTTGTTCCAACAAGAGAAATTAGGAGAGAATAAAAAGTGTGAGAAGCCGTGAACGTTTTCGTTAAAGTGTATATTTATGGTTTTTGTTTTTGCAGACGCTTATAGTACAACCGTGTAAATTTTCAAGAAAATCGGTTCAGCCGTTTCGGAGTGTATAGGTAACGGACACACACACAGAGACAAAGTTCCATTTATAAAATATTTAGATAAGCAGACATAATGTTTGCAATTTATTTAAGAATCTGACACACACACACACACACACACACACACACACACACATATATATATATTATATATATATTTATTATCGATTTTGTGCACTATTGTAAGAACTACAACCTTGAAACTTCTGAAGATCGTTTCTTATGTCTTTGTCTATCAGTGTATCAAATTTGATTAAAATTGGACCATTCTTTCTATAACCCAATTTTTTCGATTATCGATTTTCGATATTTATCGGGGGTACCTCGACACAAAACCTAGCTAAGAACACTCGCAGACGCTTATAGTACAACTGTGTAAATTTTCAAGAAAATCGATTCAGCCGTTTCGGAGTCTATAGGTAACGGACACACACACACACACACACACACACACACACACACACACACACACACACACACACAGAGACAAAGTTCCATCTATAAATAAGTTTAGATACTGAATATTTCTTTGATATAACACTTACCATTTTTCTCAGGACATAAGCAATGGTGGATTTCCACATCTTTATATCTCATGTGACTCTGAGCAGTTATGAAAACAAATTAGTATCGATACAAAAGTCTGCCAATCATTCGCGCAAACTCGTCAGTTAAGTGGTTCGTTGCCTTTGTCTATTATTGTATTCCTCAATATACCTTGTGATGGTTAAGTTTAACAAGCTCTGTTTTCTCATGGTATTTTAGTTGTCTTCCCCTTATTCTGAGTATATTTATCGGGGGTACCTCGACACAAAACCTAGCTAAGAACACTCGCAGACGCTTATAGTACAACCGTGTAAATTTCCAAAAAATCGGTTCAGCCGTTTCGGAGTCTATAGGTAACGGACACACACACAAAGTTCCATTTATAAAATGTTTAGATAAGCAGACATAATGTTTGCAATTTATTTAATAATCTGACATACACACACGCGCACGCACACACACACACACACACACACACACACACATATGTATATATATATATATAATCTCTAAAGATTTAACGTCAATCGTCATTTCTTATTTCCTTGACTGCCATCATTTCATATTCTTCCCCCAACACCATTTGAATCTTGCTCCTCTCACCTTACATTCTTCACGCCAATATTCTCATCCTTCTCTTGCACATTCCATATTGCTATTAACTTTCATTCTCCTCTTATGTAACCCACTGCGCATCAGTGGCTTTATTGCTTTGCTTGTGGGGAAACGATTAAAAAAAGACAAAACAAAAAATAATCTGACCGATCTGGATAAAATGATTAAATAGCAGGACAGAGTGGTTTCTGTAGCCTTGGTTGGCAACCCGTCTACCGAAAAAAATAGCAACCTACTGCGGGAAAATCTTCCTGTCTAGTTAGTCATGTTTCTTTTGAAATAGCACTTAACTGACTGATCGTCAATTAAGCATGTATCATTGAATTATATAGATATATTATAAACGATCTCTGGTTACCTCCTTTACGTTTTGAACGCTTCGTTCTAATACTGATGAGTAGAGCAAGAAGCAGAATCAGGCCAGAGATAGGACAAGAACAGTGCGGGTTCGTCAAAGACACTGGGACAAGGAACGCCATTGTTTTATTATTAGGATTCTTTCTGAAAAGGCAATATAAATGAAGAATGACTTATACCTGTGCTTTTACTGCCTTGCTTGGGGTGAAACGATTAAAAAAAGACAAAACAAAATATGTCTGATCTGGATAAAATGATTAAATACCAGGATAGAGTGGTTTCTGTAGCCTTGGTTGGCCACCCGTCTACCGCAAAAAATGGCAACCTACTGCGGGAAAATCTCTCTAAAGTCATGTTTCGAAAGAGACATGATCACCCAAGCCTAGATGTATCCCGTATGGCACTTAACTGACTTATCTTCAATTAGGCATGTATCATTAAATATTATAGATACATTATAAACCATTTCTAATTACCTCCCTTACATTTTCTGTCTCTCTCTCTCTCTCTCTCTCTCTCTCTATATATATATATATATATATATATATAGGTCTATAATCTTTAAAGATTTAAATGCAACGTCAATCGTCATTTCTTATTTCCTTGACTGCCATCATTTCTTATCTTCTCCCCGACACCCTTTGAATCTTGCTCCTCTCACTTTACTTTCTTCACACCAATATCTCATCCTTCTCTTGTACATTCCATATTGCCGTTACCGTTCATTCTTCTCTTATGTAACCCACTGCGCATCAGTGGCTTTATTGCCTTGCTTGGGGTGAAAGGATTAACAAAAGACAAAACAAAATATGTCTGATTTGGATAAAATGATTAAATACCAGGATAGAGTGGTTTCTGTAGCCTTGGTTGGCAACCCATCTACCGCAAAAAATGGCAACCTACTGCTGGAAAATCTCTCTACCTAGAAAGTCATGTTTCTTTCGAAACATGATCACCCAAGCCTAGATGTATCCCGTATAGCACTTAACTGACTTATCTTCAATTAGGCATGTATCATTGAATATTATAGATACATTATAAACCATTTCTAATTACCTCCCTTACATTTTGAATGCTTCTTTGCAAAAAAAGTAGCAACAATGCTTGATTTAAAAATAACAATAACAGATCGCATTCACACGTTTTCACAAAAATCATGATCACAACCATCAGTTATATTAAGTTTATTTTCCCGATGTAACCCTGAGGATGTTTTACGAGAAGGTCGAAACTACTTGGGTTATCAAAAATTAGGCCTTTTATTAGGAATTTAAACATTAAGAAATTTATTCGGGTCTAGAAATTATTACTATAAAATAAATATACAGCGTAGCTTCATTCCTTCACACTAACTCACCTGATATCTTAGCCTTATGCGAAACTAACCTTAACCCTTCTATCCCCTCTTCTGAGTTCTACGTTCCTGGCTACCTTCCCCTCTTCAGGAAGGACTCCAATGTTCATATGCATGGGCTTGGTGTGTATGTCAGCGAACACCTCCCCCTAGCTAGGGTGACATCTCTTGAATCTCTGGATCATTCTTTCATGTGCTTCCGTCTCTCACTTCTAAGCTCGATCAGCTATCTCTTCTTTCTTTACTGCTCACCTTCCTCCTCTGACTGCTCGTTACTTGACAGCATCTCTGACAATATAGACAAAGCCATTTCTTCCCATCCCTCTGCCCACATATTTGTGCTTGGTGACTTTAACGCCCACCACACCAAGTGGCTGGAGAACTCTGTCACCGACCCTGCTGGTGTCCACACCATGAATTTTTCAACCACCCAATCCCTCACGCAAGTGGTGAACTTCCCCACGCGTTTTTCCGACAACCCCAACGGAAGGGACTCACTACTAGACCTCTGCTTCACTTCCATCCCAGACTCTTGCACTACCAAACTCGGGAACTCTGACCACACGTCAACATTTCATTCCTCTCCCACCCGACCCAAGAAACCCAGACCAGTAGAATATCCTACTGCTATCAAAGGGCAGACTGGGATTCGTTCCGAGACTTCCTCTGTGACGTCCCATGGAATAAAGTTTTTTGTCTTCCCATCGAAGAATGTGCATCCGAGGTCTCCTCCTGGGTTAAGGCTGGCATCGATGCCTTCTTCCCTGCCAGGAAATTTTTGCTTAAGTCTCATTCGTCTCCATGGTTCTCGCCCGCTTGCTCGGCCGCCATTGCCCAACGGAATCATTTCTTCTGACTCTACCATAGCTACTCGTCGGACCAAAACAGGTGCCTTTTCACTTCAGCTCGTAATAGGTGTAAAAAGATACTTAACGAGATAAAAAAAAAGATACTTAAGACGTTGTTTACTTAAGTAAAAAGATACTTAAGACGTTGTTTGCTGCCAGAATGAAACAACGCATAGCATCCACTAAGTTCAACGCTAAAGACTACAGGGGACTCTGTAAAAGAGTACTTAACAAGAGCAAGTCCACAATACCCCCCACTAATCAAGAATTTTGAGGTCCTCACCTCCTCAGCGGACAAGGCTGAATGCTTTGCACGGATATTCTCGAACAATTCGAGTCTGGACTCGTCTGGGGTTTTTACACCCGACTTCTCACCTAGAACTAAGGCTCAACTGAATGACGTCCACATTACACCCTCGCTTGTCTCTAAGATAATCTCAAAACTTGACCCCCACAAAGTGAGCGGAGGGGACGGAATCCCAATCATAGAAATGTGCCCCTGAACTCTCCTCTGTCCTTTCTAAGCTCTACAACTTCTGCCTCTGTTTCCTGCCTTCCTGTCTGTTGGAAATCTTCTTCTGTAGTTCCTATATTCAAAAACACTGGAGAACCCTCGGACCCCGCAAATTACCAACCTATCAGCCTTCTTCCGATCTTTGGCAAAGTGTTCGAGACCATTATCAACGCCGAGGTCGTTCAGCACCGCACAGAACACAGGCTCCTCTCGGACAAGCATTATGGTGTCCGCTTCACCAGGTCTACGATATGCTAACGACCATCACCGAGTGTATATACCAGGCACTCGACAGGAATGGCGAAGCCCAAAGCGTCGCCTTGGATATCTCTAAAGCGTTCGACAGAGTTTGGCATGCTGGCCTTCTATGCAAACTGCGGAGCTATGGTATAGCTGGACAATTGTTTGAACTAATCCACTCATTCCTATCTAACTGCACATTGAAAGTGGTATTAAACGGACATGCCTCCCAGAGCTACCATACGAATGCGGGTGTCCCTCAAGGCTCTATCCTAGGTCCTACGCTCTTTCTGATCTACATTAATGATCTCCCCGATACCATAATATCCCAAGTAGGTATGTACGCCGATGACACCACAGTTTACTCTCGCCTCAATCAAAAATCTGGTGTGGGCGACAAAGCTCACCTTGTAGCCGAGCTTGGAAAGGACCTCCAATCCGTAGTGGACTGGGGTAAGAAATGGCTCGTAAATTTTAATGCTTCTAAAACGAAGCTACTATCAATTAACCATCATAGACAACCGCACCTACTTCCCATTAGCATGGACCAGGTTTGCCTCCCAGAGAGTAAAACACTACGCCTCCTTGGTCTCACACTTTCAGCGGACCTCAAGTGGAATGACTATATCGAATCCATTGCTAAATCCGCTGCTATGCAAGACGGTTCTCTGTGCAGGGCCAGGAGGTTTTTTACGTCTGAATCTATCCTGCACATTTATAAATCTACCATCCGCCCGTGCATTGAATACTGTTGACACATCTGGTCGGGTGCCCCTGCTATTCTCCTCGGGCTTCTCGACAAGGTACAGCGGAGGGTCTGTAATGTGATCGATAATGACTTGTCAGACCGACTGCAATCTCTCTCTCACCGGCGCGACGTGGCTTCCCTGTGCCTCTTCTATAAATACTCCCATGGCTTCTGCTCCGATGAACTTAGATCACTGGTGCCCCCTAGGTTTGAATTTGCACGAGATACTAGATTAGCAACTAGATCCCATCCTTTTACAGTGAAACCGATAAAATGCAACCGCAACTTCTACTCCAACAGTTTCTTTTCTCGCACTTCCCGACTGTGGAATTCCCTTCCACATGACTGCTTCCCCGACGGCTACAATTTCCAGGTGTTAAAATGTAAGGTCAACAGACACCTCCTAACACACTAACTCGCTTCCATTCTTTCAAACACTTTTCCCATCCTCCCAACTACCTATACCCCCCTTCTGACATTTCCTATATCTAACCACTCTTTCTTTTTACCTTCCCCTATGTAGCCCCATGCGCAATAGTGGCAGTGGAATGCTTTGCTTGGGTGAAACGATTAAAAAAATATGTCTATATTATTCAATAAAACACGCTGCTGTCATATATGGTTAGGTGCCCCCGCTGTTCATCTAAGTGTTCTTGACAGGCTCCAAAGGAGAATCAGTAATATGATTGGTACCGACTTGGCTACTCGACTCAAGCCACTTTCACCGATGGGAAATGGTGTCTCTAAATATTTTCATGGCTTCTGCTCCGACGAACTTAAGTCACTAGTGCCTCTGCCACATGAGTTTACTCGTGCAACCAGGCTGGCAACTGGGTCTCACCAATTCACAGTTAGATTAAGCAAATGCAGACGACAATTCTACTCCATCAGCTTCTTTTCTTGCACTTCCGGTCTGTGGAACTCTCTTCCGTATTCTTGCTTTCCTGGCGGCTACAACCTCCAGGAATTTAAATGCAATGTCAATACTCATCTCTTAACCACTAGACTCTAGTTCTTTCTACAGCACCCTGTATATCTTTTCTTTTCTCTCTACCTTTGCAACTGTCATCACACCTGTATTCTAAGCCTTCTCTTGCTCCTTTCTCTGACACCCACTGTAACTGGTTCGTCTTTCTCTTTACTCCTCCTATCTAATATTTTACTCTTATGTAGCCTCCTCCGCATTACCGCCTTACTCCTGCGCGTTACCGCCTTGCTTGGGGTGAAACGATTAATATATATATATATATATATATATATATATATATATAAATACCTTGTAAATTTTAATATGTATATATATATATATATATATATATATATATATGTGTGTGTGTGTGTGTGTGTGTGTGTATTTAGGCAGCAAATCTTCTTTTAGACATGTCAGATTAAATAAATTGCAAACATTGTGTCGGCTTATTTAATAAAATCCGTTCATACTCACGGATAATCTTTGGTGTATTATCATTCAAAGAAATGAGCTGTAATATTGACAGATATTATTTTCATTCATTTCTTAAGGTACCCAAGTACTTTCAATCTCTATCCGAGATCAGCTTCAAGTAATAAAAATAACCGTAAAACTGTGTTGCTAAAAATTACTGTATATTTTATTCTGCTTCAAATATGACGGTTGACAAATTATTAGAATGTGAAAATTATCCAAAATGGAATTTTTTTATATGATGTAATGTCATGGTCGCGGATGTGCGTTGTGGTGCAGTGGGTATCGACTCGGAACAACAAATCGGGGAGCTGAGTTCGAATTCCAGTTGAATTCCTTGCATTCACTTCCGCGCAAATACCCTTGGAAAGGTACTAGTACGTTTCTACCCTCCAGTTAAATAACAGGATAGATTGGGTTCTATAGGCTTGGCTGGCAACCATTCTACCGCAGAAAGTAATGGCAACGTACTACGGGATAATCTTCTGCCCAGTCAGTCATGTCTCTTTCGAAGCGTGTATCACGTATGGCACTTAACTGACTGAATGACATGGTCTTGCACGTGATAAAACAGGAAGACAACTGTCCTTTTTATAAACATTTTAGAACATTACTACAGTATTCTTAGCAAATTCTATTAATTGTCGGCTTAATTGTTTTAATGAATATTATATCGAGAATCTGTAGCTTGCTTTTGTTGTTTTCGTTGTGTAGGATAGTTGTGTTATCGATCATTATTTTTGTATATTGTGAATGTAGACATGAATGTTGTTGTAGATGTCTATTTAATCAGACATGTCTAAAAAAGTATGTATATATATATATTTATAAAAATGTAAACATGGCGTTAAATGTTAGTAGTTAGCTCAAATACATTTTAAAACATTGCTATTGCACTCATAAAAAAATTTGTTTAGTTTTGCTTGGTAGCTTTAGAGGGCCTCTGCAATTTGAAGCTGTTCTATTTTATTTTCAATGTGTTTCTAATTATCTTTCGTTCTCTCTCTCTCTTTCTCTCTCTCATATATATATATATATATATATATATATATATATATATATATATATATATCCGCAGAAAGATTTGTTTCGCTGTACCACAGCTCATCAGTACGGTTAGACTCCGATTGCTTTTTAACCCAGGATTGAAATCCGACCGAATTGGCGTCAGTCGGCGACTCTACCTCTGAGCTATGGGCGTTCGGTGGAAGAAGGCAGACATTTTAGCGCATATATTTTCATTATACACGCCCAATAGCTAGAGTGCTCTAATTCATTATATATATATATATATATATATATATATATATATATGTATGTATATATATATATATATACACACACAAACACACACATATAAAACCTACAAAAACACATACCTATAAAAACACATAAAAAGACACAAACGTGTACACGCACGCACATATCTTGAATGCGTACAAATATAGACCTCCACAGACGTGTAGTGACACGTTTACACATTCACGCAAAAACAGATACAACGATATATATAGATCGACACATTGATATACTTACGCACCAACATACACACCATCATTTTGTGGCAAAACCAATTCCTTGACTAGCGGCTATGTATTCGATAAAAACCTATCGATATTTTACCTAGCCTCGGGTAAGTTAATAAGTAGCGCATATTCAGCGCCTTAAGCATGGGAGAAGGAAGTGTGTTTATATGCTTGTGTGAAAATGATAGAACGTTCATCTTCATTATCGGCTCCAGTCAGATGGCGAGGGGAGACGTGATTGGTGTGGCCAAATGGATAGCGGAACTGCGGAACGCAATAACAATCGCTTCACTGAGAATTGGAGGTGATATATTGATTCCCTGGATTCGATGGGGTCCATGACTTCTCTGACCACTTGCCGGTATTGTCTTTCGAACTCTGAATCTACTAGATTGTAAAGACCCTTCGGGTTGAATATTAGCTACCAGAGTTAAGTTTATCGAGTCAATAGCTAAGACCGCTGCCTAGAACCGTGGTTCGCCGTGTCGGTCTAGACAATTTTTCTCTCCGGAAACTCTCTCTCACATTTCGTGCATTGAATATTGTTACCACATCTGATCTGATGCTTCTGTTATATATCTTGACAAAATTTTAAGTTCCTGCAATATTATCAGTCATGACAAGTGTTATGGTGAAACACACCTATTCCTTAGATAACGGACTATCCGTCTTATATTAATAAGAGTTAACAGGAAGTTAAATCTAGTTCTTGAGATGTTCTTGGGAAGTTTATAGGAGTTCTTAGAAGTTCTTGAGAGTTCTACTGGAGTTCAGTAGAACTACTAGGCAGTTGATATTAGTCGAAAGTTAGCTGAATACTAAGGAGTCAGCTTACAGTGGAAGATTACCAAGTTACGAAGATTTTCGGTGCGTTAAGTAAATTAGCAACCGACATAGCAAGATTATAACCTAGAGTGCGAAAACTACTCCACAACAAGGTACCTTGGCTTCAGTTACTTTCCCACCACTATAATGTAGAGGCTTACGGCCATAACACACCAGTTCTCGCTCGATCACCGAAGTTAAGCAACGTTGAGACTGGTCAGTACTTAGATGGGTGACCGCTTAGGAATACCAGGTGCTGTAAGTGTTTAGTGACGGATGTGCGTTGTGGTGCAGTGGATATCGACTCGGAAAGAGAAATCGGTGAGCCGAGTTCGAATTCCAGTTGAATACACTGCATTCACTTAAGCATTGGTACCCTTGGGAAAGGTATTAATCCGTCCCTTCCCTCCAGTTATGGGTTAAATAACAAGAGTAGGAATTAGGGATCCCGCCCTTAAAAACAAATCCATATGAATTTTGATACTCGAATAGAAAAATGTATTACGAGAGACAAAAACTAATATAAGCAACAATAAATTGTTGAAAGAAAAAAGGTATTACAAGCAATAAATAAAGTTTACTTGGCAATAAATGACCAGCCGAGGTTGATCTAAACTTATTTATGAATGTAACTTTGTATCTGTCTGTGTGTGTGTGTGTGTGTGTTCTTTACCTATAGTTTCCGAAACGGCTGAACCGATTTTCTTGAAAATTTACACAGTTGTACTATAAGCGCCTGGGAGTGTCCTTAGCTAGGTTTTGTGTCGAGGTACCCCCGATAAATACCGAAAATCAATAATCGAAAAAATCGGGTTATAGAAGGAGTGGTCCGATTTTAATCAAATTTGATACAGTGATAGACAAAGACATAAGAAACGATATTCAGAAGTTTCAAGGTTGCAGTTCTTACAATAGTGCAGAAAATTTGATATCGATACCAGGAAATGGATCCATTCATTTTTCTTTCAGTCTACGGTTTCGCTTTAACTGGAAACAACTATTGCTTTTTAGTGTTTCGTGCCAACGTCCAAAGAGTCTGAGCTCCAGGACCATGGATTAGTTTTAAAGCTTTCATTACACCTGAGCAACGCTGGTCTATATTGCTAGTGATGTATATATACTAGGTGCGATTGGTAAATTGTCGCAATTATTTTATTATTTCAAATATTCTTTAGGCTGAGTCTGAGCTCCAGGACCATGGATTAGTTTTAAAGCTTTCATTACACCCGAGCAACGCTGGTCTATATTGCTAGTGATGTATATATACTAGGTGCGATTGGTAAATTGTCGCAATTATTTTATTATTTCAAATATTCTTTAGGCTGAGTCTGAGCTCCAGGACCATGGATTAGTTTTAAAGCTTTCATTACACCCGAGAAACGCTGGGCTATACTGCTAGCTTGTCATAAAAACAAAACAACAACTGTAATGTAGATTCTTTCTATAAATATTTTTGTGCAAATTTTCTAATGAAATCTTTTCTTTGGTACTACGAGTATTTGTCTTTTTTTTAAAAAATCATTTCACCCCAAGCAAGCTGAAACCCCAATAGCGCTCAAGGGGTTACAGAGAGGGAAAAGCCTGGGTACATGGGATGTTAAAAAAAAGAATTAAAGATGTACGGAATTCAAGGAGACAGAAGATGGCAATTTATGTTGGATTTTTATTTTAGAAGATTGTAGCTATCAGGGAAGCATGTAAAAGCGAAAAAACGTTCTTGTGGTAGAAAATGCGGTTACTCTTAATTATTTCAACGATTAAATGGTGGGGAAGGCTTGACGCCAACCGCTTACATTTTGGGGGATGGGATCAGTAAGTCAGTTAAGTGCCATACGTGATACACGCTTGGGCGATTATGTCTCGAAAGAGACATGATTGGGCAGAAGATTATCCTGCAGTAGGTTGCCATTGCTTTCTGCGGTAGACTGGTTGCCTACCAAGGCTATAGAACCCAATCTGTCCTGTTATTTAATCCATAACTGGAGGGAAGAGACGGATTAATACCTTTCCCAAGCGTATTTGCGCGTAAGTGAAGGCAATGAATTCAGCTGGAATTCGAACTCGGCTCCCCGATTTCTCGTTCCGAGCCGATATCCAATGCCCCACAACGCACATACCAGGAGCAAAAACTCAATGAACATATTTGTAAAAAGAACAGAGAAAAACCTCGTTACGTCGGTGAGAATGTGATTTAGTCAAGATGCCAAGTTAGGACCTACTATATTGCAGATTTCTTTTGATTTCGTTGAGAATCTAGAGATGAATAGCAGGATCACCTGACCAGATATGACTAACATTATATTGTTTGCTTTCTTATATATAAATTGTATTCATATTAAATTCTCATTGAATTTTATTTTATTTTATATAATTATTTCACTCGAAGCAAGTCAGTAATCCCACTGGTGCGTAGGATGTTACGTAAGAGGTGAGTGATGAGAAAGAGGAACAAGTTACAGGGGTGTAAGAGAATGGAAAAGAGAACGATGAGATCACTGATGTGAAGAGTGCTGTAAGAGAGTAGAGTGGATAGGGAGAAGAACGTGATACAAGGGTTGTTAGGTAAACGATGCGGGTCAAAGAGTTAAAAGATGGCAATCGATCTTGCATTTAAATACTTGGAGATTGTAGCTGTCAGGGAAACCAGTATACGGAAGTGAATTTTCTAACGGAAAGTGCAATAATAGAAGCTTTAGAGTAAAAGTTACGGTTACACTTGATTGATTTCACTGTAAAAGGGTGGGACCTAACCGCTAGTCTAGTAGGTCGTCTAAATTCATGCAGAGGAGGTACTAATAAACTAAGCTGATTGGAGCAGAAAGCGTGAAAGTATTTGTAGAAGAAACAGAGGGAAGCCATATTACGTCGGTAAGAAACTGACTGGAGTTGAGCTCCCATGCAGAAATTACATTGCAGAATCTCCGTTGATTTTGTCAATAACCCCAAGATGAATAGCAGGGGCACCCAACCAGATGTGACAGCAGTATTCAATGCACGATGGTGGATTTGTACATGTGCAAATCGATTCAGACGAGAAAAACCTTTCTGGTCCTGCACAGTGAACCGACCTACCTAGCAGCAGATTTAGCTATGGATTCAATGTGGTCATTCAACTTGTGGTCGGTTGAGAGTTAGGCCGAGGCGGCGCAGTGTTTTGCTTTCAGGAAGACGAGCCTGCAATGTTATTATTTTTATCTCCCACTTCACGCATGGACAAATTGTGCATATGGAAACTAATTAGGGATAGGTAGAGACCCTGAGGTATTATGATGACTGTAGTAATAATGGAAAGAATGTGTTGATTTAGTGTTGATTTGAAATACTGTGTTACTCATCGATGGTTATGGGCATCTGGCTTAAAATCGGAAACTGAAGGTTTTATTCTTGCGGCGCAAGACCAAAGTCTTTTCACGAGGAACTTTCAGGCAAATATTATACATAAAAAATGCAGCTTCTGCGATAAATACCAAGAAACAATAGACCATCTAATCTCAGGTTGTTCTGTACTTACCCTAAATGAATATAAAATCGTCAGAATAGAGTGGGGAAATATTTACACTTGACAATGTGCAAACACTATGGAAAATCTGTAAACAAACACTGGTATAATCATCACCAAGCACTGGTTACAGAAGTAGATGTCACCATTCTATGAGATTACACCATCTACACAGACAGAAAAAATGAAGCAAATAGGCCGGACATTATTGTTAAAAATTTAAAAGGAAAAATTGCTTATTAGACTTGTCTATCGGATTGTAACATAGCAACCAAGGAATTCGAAAAACTGTCAAAATATAAAGACCTGGAAATTGAAAGAGAAGAAATGTAGAAATTGAAAACAAATATCGTGCCAGTGATAGTAGGTGCACTTGGAATGATAAAAAAGGGAAGAAAACAACACATAGAAAGAATCCCTGGAAACCCCAGCTTAAGAGATATACAAAAAATTGTCTTATTAAGTATAGCCCACACACTAAGGAAAGATTTGTCTATGTAACGCTAGAGATTTTAGGGGAGATAGAAAAAACATGAAATGGAGCCATAACAACACACCACAACTAGCCTTAGTTCTTCCTGCAAACTTGGTAGGTCGTGCGACCACAGAAGAAATGGAAATATGATGAAAAATTGCAGAATAATAATAATAATAATAATAATAATAATAATAATAATAATAATAATAATAATAATCTGTCGACAGTCATGTATATCTGAAGATGTTTAAAAGAGCTATCAAATTGCGGGTATGAGAATTTCACTAATGTAACACATGAGGGTATCAATAATTCTAGCTGTGATTGGAGCCCTGGGCGCGATTGGTTTATCTCCTGATAAGATCGTTGAAAAGATCCCTGGTAGCCGAAGCTTTAAATAAGTGCGAAATATACATGCGTGTTTTTAACACAAACGTGTAGTGAAAAATGCCACAAAAGCATTTGTGACCATAGGTCGCTGGCTGGGTGACCGGAGAAAATGTGCATAAAACTCAAATCAAAGGAAATAATAATAATAATAATAATAATAATAATAATAATAATAATAATAATAATAATAATAATGGATTATAAGACAAGAAATTTGATGTAGACCGTCTATACACACCCCGCAAAGACGTTGGAAAAGGTCTTATTCAGCTAGAATTGTCATACAAGACAACAACTATTGGCTTACTCACATACATAAAAACAACAACGGACTGGATGATACAATTATTCAAATAACATGAAAACAGAAAGAAAAATATTCAATAATAAAAGAAGACAGTAAATACAAACAAGATTTACATTTAGTAGATTCTTTAAAAAAAGCAAAACAGAAGTCAAGAAGCAATTATTGCAGCAAAAATACGAAAAAGAAAGCCAAGGATAAAGCTCTTGAACAGATGAAACAACGCTGGCAAGACAAACCTCTGCATGGCCAATATCCTGAACGTGCCAATAAAACCAATGTTGATAAATTATCTGGGACCGAATCGAGGCCAAAAGATGAGATCTGGCTTCTATAAACAACTTAAAGAAAAACTTTGGAGTTTACGTGTCCCAACGGACCAAAGAATGAAACTGAAAAGAATTAGGGAGCTTAAAAAATATTGAAAGCTCTTTAGAAATGGGGAAAAATGTTTAATCTGAAGGTTTTATTTATTATAATTGCCGTTCAGGGATGGTCCTTTAAAAGGGCTTAGAACAAATGATAGAAAACAACACTTTTGTGAAAAAAAAACAAACTGTTCTATTGAGAAAAGGGCGAGAGTAACAGGGGAACTTGTTAACATTTGATCTTCGGTTTATTCGATAAATCATTATTGCTGTAAAATCTTCAGGATACAAACCAGAAGGAGAAGAAGAAAGAAAAAAAAGAAAAATGGAAAGTATGAGATTAAAAGAAGAAAAAAGTAGGAAGAGGAAAAGAAAGAAGAGAAGAAAAAGAAGAAATGGAAAAAAAATGAAAAAAGGAGAAAAAGAAAAAAGAAAAAATAGAAGAAAAAAAGGACGGAGAAGAAAAATATGAAAAAAAAAAATAAAGAAGATAAAGAGAAATGAAAAGGATGAGAAAAGGGAAAGAAAAAAAAGAAAGTAGAGAAGAATAAAAAGAAACATGCAGAGTATTAGAAGAAAACTAAGAAAAGAAAATATAGAAAAAATAGAAAGTTTGAGAGAAAAAAGAATGAAGAAAAAATTATTTAAAGAAAAGTGAACTGAACAATAATAATAAAACGGATGAGCAGAAGGAATTTAAAAGATGAAGAAAGAGTAATGAATAAAGAACAGAAAGAGAAGAAGCAGAAGACGAAAAAGAAGAAGATGAAGACGAAGCAGAAGACGAAGCAGAAGAAGACGAAGACAAAGGAGAAGACGAAGACGAAGCAGAAGACGCAGAAGACGAATCAAAAGAAGACGAAGCAAAAGACGAAGATGAAGCAGAAAACGAAGCAGAAGACGAAGGAGAAGAAGACGAAGCAGAAGAAAACGAAGACGAAGCAGAAGACGAAGCCGAAGAAGACGAAGCAGAAGAAGACGAAGACGAAGCAGAAGACGAAGCTGAAGAAGACGAAGACAAAGGAGAAGACGAAGACGAAGCAGAAGACGAAGCCGAAGAAGACGAAGCAGAAGAAGACGAAGACGAAGCAGAAGACGAAGCTGAAGAAGACGAAGACAAAGGAGAAGACGAAGACGAAGCAGAAGACGAAGCCGAAGAAGACGAAGCAGAAGAAGACGAAGACGAAGCAGAAGACGAAGCTGAAGAAGACGAAGACAAAGGAGAAGACGAAGACGAAGCAGAAGACGAAGCAGAAGAAGACGAAGACGAAGCAGAAGACGAAGCTGAAGAAGACGAAGACAAAGGAGAAGACGAAGACGAAGCAGAAGACGAAGCTGAAGAAGACGAAGACAAAGGAGAAGACGAAGACGAAGCAGAAGACGCAGAAGACGAATCAAAAGAAGACGAAGCAAAAGACGGAGATGAAGCAGAAAACGAAGCAGAAGACGAAGCAGAAGAAGACGAAGCCGAAGAAGACGAAGCCGAAGAAGACGAAGACGAAGCCGAAGACGAAGCTGAAGAAGACGAAGACAAAGGAGAAGACGAAGACGAAGCAGAAGACGAAGCCGAAGAAGACGAAGCAGAAGAAGACGAAGACGAAGCAGAAGACGAAGCTGAAGAAGACGAAGACAAAGGAGAAGACGAAGACGAAGCAGAAGACGAAGCCGAAGAAGACGAAGCAGAAGAAGACGAAGACGAAGCAGAAGGCGAAGCTGAAGAAGACGAAGACGAAGCAGAAGGCGAAGCTGAAGAAGACGAAGACAAAGGAGAAGACGAAGACGAAGCAGAAGACGAAGCCGAAGAAGACGAAGCAGAAGAAGACGAAGACGAAGCAGAAGGCGAAGCTGAAGAAGACGAAGACGAAGCAGAAGGCGAAGCTGAAGAAGACGAAGACAAAGGAGAAGACGAAGACGAAGCAGAAGACGAAGCCGAAGAAGACGAAGCAGAAGAAGACGAAGACGAAGCAGAAGACGAAGCTGAAGAAGACGAAGACAAAGGAGAAGACGAAGACGAAGCAGAAGACGAAGCCGAAGAAGACGAAGCCGAAGAAGACGAAGACGAAGCTGAAGAAGACGAAGCTGAAGAAGACGAAGACAAAGGAGAAGACGAAGACGAAGCAGAAGACGAAGCCGAAGAAGACGAAGCCGAAGAAGACGAAGACGAAGCAGAAGACGAAGCCGAAGAAGACGAAGACAAAGGAGAAGACGAAGACGAAGCAGAAGACGAAGCGGAAGACGCAGAAGACAAAGCAAAAGAAGACGAAGCAAAAAACGAAGCAGAAGAAGAGGAAGACGAAGAAGAAGAAAAAAGAAAGAATTATTTTTTTCTGACATTTCTCTTTGAGATTTCCGTATCGGAGATTAGCTATTTTGTTGCCTTCCCGCCATTTCCATTTTTTTTTTTAGGCAGACATGTTTGATACATTGCCGGCGGCCATTCTGCTGCAGAAGATCGTTTGAAGGGAAGGACAATCTTGTGAATTCTCAGCAGGCTTTTCAATTCTGTTAGCAATAAGCATTGAGACAGAGAGCGAGAGAGAAGCTGGTGATGCTTTTCAAATGATCCATATTTCGTCCTATTATTGGAAGAAGAACAAAAAAAAGTAGAGAAATTTAGTCTGATATATATGAAAAACTAAAGAACAGAAATAAAATAAGTGTCGAAAAGAAGGCGTTTAGCCAGTATAAAAGAATAATTTGAAACGAAGATCAAAGAGAGACGAAAAGGAGGCTCGTCTTACAAGGAAAACGAGTAAAAGATACCCGAATCAACAAAAGGCGGTACGTAATTCATAAAACATGTAGGGATATCAAATTATGTCATTCACCTACACCACCCAAGTTAGTAGTTTGGCACAAGGTCATAATCATCCTTACACACTTTTATGCTGGCAGTTAGAGAAACTATCCCGTTCCACCAGCGCTTCCCTCTTGGGACGCCTCAGGCATTTACCCTGATCCTAACCTTTAATTGCAATGGGAAAAGTTCGTTTGCGAGCATAGCCCCCTGGAATTGTATCTCGATTAATGTCAGCCGCGGGGTCGAAAGGCCACAGAGAGATAAATATATAATAGGCCTCAAGTATAGGTTACGCAGTGAGGATCGAACGCGCTACCCAGTCGTAATAATTAACTAAGATTAGCGTGTAGCTTTCTTCTTTTCTGTAACGTGTTCCTTTAGGATGTTGAAGATCATGGCTCGTCACAATTTCTTGTTCTTTGTAGCACATGAGAAATCTTGTCGTTTTGTTATCTCTCCTAAACCCTGTTCTGTCATCGATTATGTTTTATGATTCTGTTTCCTTCGACCTCTCCTGTGAGTATTAAATTCTCCAAGCCTTCGTTTCTCGTTAAGTTTCCCTGAAACTTCAGTTGTCTCATCCTCATGTTAAGTATAAGTTTTCTTCCTGTTTGTATCCTCTACAAAACCTTGTCGTTACGCATATGTTCAGCCAATAGCATCTTCAGCATCTGTAAAACTCCTTTATAAAAATAAAATACTCCATGTAAATGTTAATGTATTAATAGACAGACCAATGAACATTTTCAATAATATACAGTGCTCTAATAAAAGTCTTTAGTTAGGAGAAATAAAATATATCCAATTTCAAAATTTAATTACGTAATCACAACTCTACATAAATAAACAGTATTTCGAACTTAATGATAAAACCCTGCCTATCATTTTTAATAAAACCTGCATAAAAGAGAGATTCTTGCCGAAATCCACAATCCCAGACAGAAACAAGTAGATGTCTAGACACACTGATGAGCTGTGATACAGTGAAACGGGCTTGTTTGTGGGTTACGAATATATATATACTAGCATTATAGCCCGGCGTTGCTCGGCTGTAATGAAAGCTTTAAATCTAATCCATGGTCCTGGAGCTCAGACACTTTGGACGTTGGCACGAAAAACTAAAAAGCAATAGTTGATTCCAGTTAAAGCGAAACCGTAGTCTGAAAGAAAAATGAATGGATGTAAGTCAAATTTTGATGTCCTGGTATCGATATCAAATAAGTATTTTTCTTCGTAACGGAATTTTTAAGGCTAAATAAGTCCTCTGAGTAAATGGCATCATGGCTGAGACTAAGAACTACAATTATATCTACTTAGAGCCAAACCCGAAGCAAAAACTAAAATAAAATTGCTGAAAAAATACAGACATACAGGCAGATATACAGACACACACAAAAAAATCTTGCCTTTTATATATATATATATATATATATATATATATTATCGATTTTCTGCACTATTGTAAGAACTGCAACCTTGAAACTTCTGAATATCGTTTCTTATGTCTGTCTATGAGTGTATAAAATTTGATTAAAATCGGACAACTCCTTCTATAATCAGATTTTTTGATTATCGAGTTTCGATATTTATCGTTGGTACTACGACACAAACCCTAACTAACAACACTCGCAGACGTGTATAGTACAACTGTGTAAATTTTCATGAAAATCGGTTCAGCCGTTTAGGAATCTATAAGTAACGGACACACACACACACACACACACACACACACAGATACACACACATACACACACAGAGACAAAGTTCCATTTATAAATATATATATATATATATATATATATATATATATTATAAATTATAGTTTAGAACATGTACATATCTATCTATCTATCTATCTATCTATCAACAATCCTGCATATATGTAAATCTCTCATCCTCTCTTGCATAGAATACTGCTGCCATATCTGATCGGGTGGTTCTGCTATCCACCTAGAGGTCCTTTACAAAATCCAACTGAGAATCTGTAATGTGATCGATCCCGACTTGGCAGCTTGGACACAGTCACTTTCTCACCGGCGCAATGTGGCTTCCCTCTGTCTCTTCTACAAATACTTTACACGGCTTCTGCTCTGATGAACTTATCTCACTGGTGCCCCCTATCTATGAATTTGCTCGAGCAACAAGATTAGCAACTAGGTCCCACCCTTTTACTGTGAAACCAATAAAATGTAACCACAATTTCTACTTTAACACCTTCTTTTCTCCCACTTCCCGCCTGTGGGATTCCCTTCCGTTTACTTGCTTCCCTGACAGCTATAATCTCTAGGAACTTAAATGGAAAGTCAATACTCATCTCCTATCTCACTAACTTGCATCCTCTCTCTAATGCTTCTTATCCGTCCACTCTACTCTCACCAGTATTCTCATCCTTCCCTTACCCACTTCCTGACACCCCTATAACCTTTCACTCTTTTTCAAAACGTACCTCCTATGTAACCCACTGCTAAACAGTGGCAGTAAATTGCCGTGCTTGGGGGGATATGATTAAACAAAAAAAAAAACATCTCCAATCTCACTAACCTGCATCATCTCTCTCATGCTCCTTTCTCCGTCCACTCCATTCTGATCATTATTCTGATCCTTCTTTTACCCACTCCCTGACACCCCCTGTAACCGGTTACTATTTCTCATAACTTTCCTTCTATGTAACCCCCTGCACAACAGTGGCAGTAATATACCTTGCTTGCGCGATATGATGATAAAAATGTCATTTCCTATCTCACTAACCTGCATCCTCTCTCTCATACTCTTTTTCTCCGTCCGCTTCATTCTCGTCAGTATTTTCATCCTTCTCATACCCACTTCCTGACACCCCCTCTAACCTGTCGCTCTTTCCCATAACTTTCCTCTTATGTAAGCCCCTGCATTATAAAAAAATAGACGTATGATGGACTAGGATACATAGACAAAAAGAGATAGATAGATAGATAGATAGATAGATAGATAGATAGATAGATAGGACCAAGATTAGATAGATAGATAGATAGATAGATAGATAGATAGATAGATAGATAGATAGATAGATAGGACCAAGATTAGATAGATAGATAGATAGATAGATAGATAGATAGATTGATAAAAAAGTAGATATTCTTTCTCTCATGCTCCTTTATTCGTCCACCTCACTCTCATTAGTATTCTCATTCTTCTCTTACCCACTTCCTGACACCCCTATAACAAGTCACCCTTTCTCATAACTTTCAACCTATGTAAACGCCCCGCAAAACAGTGGCAATAAAATGCCTTGCTTGGGGCGATATGATTATAAAAATATATTCTATACTATTATAATGTGTATATAAAGTGGGGGATTAATTCTACATTATATCAATATATCAACTGATCCCTCTCTTTATGGCCATATTCATCTTTTTTTAACCACCTCCTGACACCTTCTATAACTAGTCACTTTTTCTCATAACTTTCTATGTAACCCCCTTTCACAATCGTGGCAGTAAAATAACTTGCTTGGGGCGATATGATTATAAAAACAATTCTACACTTTCATAATGTGCATATAAAGTGGGGGATCAATTCTACATTACATCAACATATAAACAGATCCTTCACTTTATTACTATATTTATTCTTCTCGTAGCCACTTCCTGACACCCCCTATAACCAGTTACTCTTTCTTATAAATTTCCTCCTATGTAAACCCCCTCAAAACAGTGGCAATAAAATTTACATCAATATATAAACTGATCCCTCACTTTATGACCATATTCATCCTTCTCTTAACCACTTCCTGACACAGCCTATAACCAGTCACTCTTTCTCATAACTTTCCTTCTATGTAACCCCCTGCACAACAGTGGCAGTAAAATGCCTTGCTTGGGGCGATATGATTATAAAAAAAACTTATTCCGCCAATTATTTATTCTAGTGTTTAAGGCACGAGTTGTTTTCTTCTGTTTATCTTTCTTTCGCTATGTCTTGTGAGTATCGAATTTTTTGAAGATCTTTTTTCTCGTTATGTTCCATAAAAATGTGATTGTCTTTTCCTGATGTTAAGAATAAGTATTCTTTTTGACATTATTTTCTTGGGACTGTTGTCGTCATATTTATTTTCATTTTCCTGATATTTCGTCGCCTGTACTCTCGGGACTTTTTCAGGTAATACACGTTCAGAATTTCGAACTGAACGCTTTATTTAGTCAACTGGGGTACATTGTTCTAGTTCCACGTGGCATGCCTTTTCTGGATATCTGAGTTTCAGTTATTTTTTTGTTTTTTTGCTAACTCGACACTTCAAATATTTGTTCAGCTATGCTGTCACCAGGTATCAGGTTAACCCTCTAGGGCTATTCGTATCATATTTGATACAGTATGAAAACAAGCCTTGAAAGAAATATTTTCCTGAAAAATTTTTTAAGAGAAATATTTTATAAATTTCAAATGAAAGCAGTACTGACTGCTCAGTCAATGAATACCAAATGTTTCCTTATAGGGAAATACCAAATGTTTCCTTATAGGGAAATACTGTATCAAATATGATACGAATGGCCCTAGAGGGTTAAGTTTGCTTCAAAACATTTTTGGGTTATTTCAGCCAATGCTTTTATCCACTGCAGGTTAGCATCAGGCATGCTGATGGATGGCAGTAATGTTGGCTCTCAGATGATTAACAAGAAGAATGCTTGATATGGAATCGTTAAATTAAGAAACCATAACTTCCCTTAGTTAATACCTGATATTAAGTCAATTTTCAGAGATTATCTACAAATTTACCCTTATTGAAATGATCAGATTTACTATTTAGACAGTTCTCTAATCAGGATGAATACAGAATTGATAAATGAAACCATCAGGAATGTAATTTTTAAAATTTACGAAAGACGTACACTACCAGCCATAGTTATTAGGCCACCCTAGTATTTTTTTCATAAAGAAATTATGTATTTCATATTCTTTTTAGTATTCATTGCCAAATTAAGATACAATGGTTCTTTTGTTATCATTATCTGCAAAATTTTACAAGGCAAGGAAGAAAAGATGAACTCGTCCAAATCACCCTAAATTTTCTTCATTCTTTCATTGATGAAACTGCAATATAAGTAATTATTAAATATATATAAATTCATTAGATGCACATGTTATTGTGCAGTATTAACAAAAGAACCATTCTATTTTCATTTGCAATTATTTACTTGGCAATAAATATTAAAAATTAGTATGAAATACATCATTTTTTTAAAAACACTGGTGTGGCCTAATAATTATGTCCGGTAGTGTATTATTTAGACAGAATTACGAGATGAAACCACCAGGAAGGTCATTTATACAAATTAGGAAAAACGTAGGAGGAGATTTGAGTCAATGGAGACACCAGCATTAATGCAAAATGGTCTAGAAGTGTGGCCTTTCAAGATAAACGTTATTGCACGATTTGATAAGGAAGATTGAATTAAATTCAAAATTCGTCCAGACATACCGTAATCCTTTCCCTTTTGAAGAATATAAGTATGCAAAAGTCTGTCAATCGCTTTCGAGATGTCCAAAGCAACAGTCCAAGCTTCAAATAATATTTTAAAATATATAATTCAATGAGAAGGATGTACTTGTTTGTTCATAAGCAGCTGATTTTAAAGCAAGAATACAATGCTACACGTTTATCAGGTACAGTGTTATGTCTATTCGGTCCTTCGTCTTAAATCGCAGAAATAAATATATAATACTGTTTGATTATGTACAGAATATCTACTTAAATACGAGTATCGATCAAAAAATAATGTTCAAACAAATCATTTCAAATTTTCGTTTGTTTATAACCAAGTTTCGTTAATCTTCGTTAATTTCCGTAACATGATTATCGTAAATAATCAGGCCGGTAGAAATAAATATATAATACTGTTTAATTAAAAACAGAATATCTACTTAAATACGAGTATCGATCAAAAAATAATGTTCAAACATATTATTTCAAATTGTCGGTTGTTTATAACCAAGTTTCGTTCATCTTCGTTAATTTCCGTAACATGATTATCGTAAATAATCAGTCCAGTAGATTTAAATATATAATACTGTTTAATTAAAAACAGAATATCTACTTAAATACGAGTATCGATCAAAAAATAATGTTCAAACAAATCATTTCAAATTGTCGGTTGTTTATAACCAAGTTTCGTTCATCTTCGTTAATTTCCGTAACATGATTATCGTAAATAATCAGGCCGGTAGAAATAAATATATAATACTGTTTAAGTAAAAACAGAATATCTACTTAAATACGACTATCGATCAAAAATAATAAACAAATCATTTCAAATTTTCGTTTGTTTATAACCAAGTTTCGTTAATCTTCGTTAATTTCCGTAACATGATTATCGTAAATAATCAGGCCGGTAGAAATAAATATATAATACTGTTTAATTAAAAACAGAATATCTACTTAAATACGAGTATCGATCAAAAAATAATGTTCAAACATATTATTTCAAATTGTCGGTTGTTTATAACCAAGTTTCGTTCATCTTCGTTAATTTCCGTAACATGATGATTATCGTAAATAATCATGCCGGTAAATATAAATATATAATACTGTTTAATTAAAAACAGAATATCTACTTAAATACGAGTATCGATCAAAAAATAATGTTCAAACATATTATTTCAAATTGTCGGTTGTTTATAACCAAGTTTCGTTCATCTTCGTTAATTTCCGTAACATGATTATCGTAAATAATCAGGCCGGTAGAAATAAATATATAATACTGTTTGATTAAAAACAGAATATCTACTTAAATACGAGTATCGATCAAAAATAATAAACAAATCATTTCAAATTGTCGTTTGTTTATAACTATTTTCCTTAATCTTCGTTAATTTCCGTCATATATATATATATATATATATATATATATATATATATATATATATATATTAATGCAGGTTTCATTGAATAATATAGACAAGTTTTGTCTATTAATTTTGTGTAGGATCCGTTCTTACCGTCTGATATACTTGATGGTGATGTCGTTGAAAGACAACAAAAAATCACAGTATTTGTTGAATTTTTTATCGGGTCTAAGCTTTCGGCTCACATAAGCCATTATCAAAGAGTAAATATTGACACACAGTAAACATAGAACATTTAAGCTATTAACAATAAAGATAATTGAATTGAAAATATAAGTCCATCCCTACCGTGGCGGATGGCCGAAGACAGTGACAAAATCGTGGTGTTGTGGTCCCTGGTCTGATTACAGACATTTGAGTACGTTGTTGGAAATATCGAAATTGATTGTATATATATATTAAAAATAAAATATAGTATGAGCTTAGTTATTTGAAAAATAGCAATAACTTACGATTGCTGTGCAACATTTGGAGCTGTTTATATTCTGCCCTTTGCTCTCAATTGCTTTTTTTTTCTTTCATTTTTATCGGGACCCATTTTTTTTATCTTGTGACCCACTGACATGTCTGGATCTATGATTCGGAAGTCGTACTTTTATCTGTCTTTCTTGCTGAGGACCAGGCATAATATGCAGTTAGAGTTAAGAGCCAGCCAAACGATAATTAAATGTCCTATTATTGTTGATTGTATAAAAAAGGAAGCTAAGTAAATATTTATCGCGTCAAGAGGGCGGCCGTAAAGTTTTCTGTATGTAAAACTGTTCGTTATAATGTATCAGATTTTATAAACGATGTACAAGTTTTCTTGTATCTACGTTCAATCAGCGTAGTTGAACATGATTTAAAGTCGATAGTCATAAAAAAAAAAACAATGTATTTAGTGAACAAGTAATTTCTTTTGTCAGTTTCCACAAGCCCGAGGGCAAAGATTCATTGATCATTCCAGAAGTAGACATCCCTGGAGGAAAATAGACGGGAAGAAAAAAAGGCACTGAAAATATATTGAATAAAAAGATCTCTATAAATAAAATAAAATAAAAAATAAAAAGTACCTGAACGTTATTTAAAACGTCTTGCAGTTCAAGAAGGTAAGCCTTAAGGAGAAAAGTTCCCGGGTTATTTTGGCGCCGGCGGGAAAACTGCGGTTTGAATTATCTGCAAAACTTCCGGCAAAGAAAACATGAAGTGGAGAATGCGAAATCCCCCAGGTGAGGGAGGATAGGGGATTTCGTAGAGGGAAATTTTATTTCTCTTAAAGAAACGTTCGCCTCTTTTCTTTTATTTCTGATTTTTGTTTTTTAATTATTGTCCCGTTCTCTTTTCAATTAGGCAACATACGGTTTAAAAAAACAGGGCCATAGAGAGAAAGAGAGAGAGAGAAGAAAGAGTGTGATACAGAGAAAAAGAAAGAAAAAATAAAGAGGAAAAAGACGGTAAAAGGGTTAGCGAGAGAGAGAGAGAGAGAGAGAGAGAGTGTGTGTAAAGATGATACAGAAAACGAGAGACAGAAAAAGAGATAGGAAAAAGAGTGAAAAAGAAAGAGAGAGAGAGAAAGGAGAAAGACATATAACGAAAGAGATACAGAAAGAAAAAGAGAAAAGAGTGAGAATAAGAAAGGAAAGAGTAATAGAGAAAAAGTAGAAACAAAAAGAGAGAGAAAAAGAGACATAAAAATGGTAATAAAGAGAGAGTGGAGAGAAAGAGTGATGCAGAGAGAGAGGGACAGAAAGGGAGAGAAAAAGGTTAGAGAGAGGGGAAAGACTGATATAGACAAAGAGATACAGAAAAAGAGAGAGAGAGAAAATGAGTGAAAATGAGAGAGGAAAAAGATATGTGGGGAGAAAGAGAGACAGAAAAAGAGAGAGGAAAGGAGTGATAGGGAGAAAGAGAGAGAGGAGGTGAGAGAGATAGTAATAGCGAAAGAAAGACAGGGAGAAAATAAGTGATACAGAAAGATAGTGAAAGTGAGAGGAAGAGAGTGTATGAAATAATGAGAGTTTGTGAAATAATGAGAGTTTCTGAAATAATAAGGTTCACTACGCACAAGGAGAAACCAATATTTGTTTAAAAAAAGATGAATAAGAGAATAAAGTGAGTGAGTGAGAGAGACAATAAGAGAGAAAAAAGACAGTGAGCAGGAGAATTATAGAGAACGAGATATGCAATAATGGCGTCAGTCAGTCAGTTAAATGCCAAGCGTGTATCACTTTGGGCGATCATGTCTTGAGAGAAACATGACTGACTGGGCATTATATTTTCCTGCAGTAGGTTACCATTACTTTCTGCGGTAGACTGGTTGACAACCAAGGCTATAGAATCCAATCTGCCCTGCTATTTAACCCGTAGCTGGAGGGAGAAGTAACGGATTAATACCTATTCCAATTTTATTTGCGAGTAAGTGAATGCAACGATTTCAACTGGGATTTGAACTCGTCTCTCCAATTTCTTGTTCCGAGCAGATATCCGTTGAACCACAATAATGGCGTACATTACGCAAAAGCACATATATGTCAGTCAAACCAATAAATATACAGTAGCGAGAATAAAGATCAGAACGATGTTAAGAAAAAGTCTAAATGTGAATTTTATTTTAAAGCTTCACAGGACATTTTATCAAAGAAAAATAAGGATATAAATGTAAATTATATAATTCCAAAATATAAAGCTCAATAAATCTATTTTGATAAAGTTATAAGAATAATTATGTAAACTTCTTTTCTCGCGCTTCCCGCCTGTGGAACTCCCTTCCACAAGTCTGCTTTCCCGACAGTTACAATCTCCAGGTGTTTAAATGTAGGGTCAATAGACACCTCCTATCACACTAACTCCCAACTATTCTCACAACACTCTCATCTACCCAACCCTCATTCTCGGTATCCTCACCCGCCTATCACCCACCCTCTGTTATTTCCTATATTTAATCAGCCTTTCTCCACTCTACGTAGCCCCCTGCACAGTAGTGGCAGTGACATGCCTTGTTCGGGGTGAAACGCTTATAAAAAAAAAAAAAAAAAACATATTCTCAGTTATGATCTGAGATTAAGGACAGGAGAGTTAAATAAAAAGAAGACAAGAGGAAAACTGTATTTAAATCGCCTACGCGTTTCGTCCTGAAAACAGTGGAATTCTCTTCATTTTAACATCTCGTGACTACACTACACATGAAGGAATTCTAAAACTAAAATATTCTGTTAATCTTTTTGAATGATTTGTGAGCGTTTTTATAGTTGCCAACATTGTTTGTTTATAGATACATAATTTAGAATAAAGCTCATTTCATCCTTATACCTTGACTAGCAGTATAACCCGGCGTTGCTCGGGTGTAATGAAAGCTTTCAAACTAATCCATGGGCCTGGAGCTCAGACACTTTGGACGTTGGCACGAAAGACTAAAATGCAATAGTTGTTTCCAGTTAAAGCGAAACCGTAGACTGAAAAAAAAAAATGAATTGATGTAAGCCAAATTTTGATTTCCTGGTATCGATATCAAATAAGTTTTTTTTCGTCGTAAACTGAATTTTGAAGGCTAAATAAGTCCTCTGAGTAAATGGTATCATGGCTGAGGCTAAGAACTACAATAACACCTACTTAGAACCAAACCCGAAGCAAAAACTAAAATAAAAATGCTGAAAAAATACAGACATACAAGTAGATAAACAGACACACACACAAACATCTTGCCTTATATATATATTATCGATTTTCTGCACTATTGTAAGAACTGCAAACTTGAAACTTCTGAATATCGTTTCTTATCTCTTTGTCTATGAGTGTATGAAATTTGAACAAAATCGGACCACTCTTTCTATAACCCGATATTTTCGATATTTAACGGGGGTACCTCGACACAAAACCTAGCTAAGAACTCGTGAAAAAAAAAATGGTAATAAAGAGAGAGTGGAGAGAAAAGAGTGATGCAGAGAAAGAGGGACAGAAAGGGAGAGAAAAAGGTTAGAGAGAGGGGAAAGACTGATATAGACAAAGAGATACAGAAAAAGAGAGAGAGAGAAAATGAGTGAAAATGAGAGAGGAAAAAGATATGTGGGGAGAAAGAGAGACAGAAAAAGAGAGAGGAAAGGAGTGATAGGGAGAAAGAGAGATAGGAGGTGAGAGAGATAGTAATAGCAAAAGAAAGACAGGGAGAAAATAAGTATAAACAAACAATGTTGGCAACTGTAAAAACGCTCACAAATCATTCAAAAAGATTAACAGAATATTTTACTTTGAGAATTCCTTTACAACTGTGTAAATTTTCAAGAAAATCGGTTCAGCCGTTTTGGAGTCTGTAGGTAACGGACACACACACAGACACACACACATATACACACAGACAAAGTTCCATTTATTAATAAGTTTAGATAAAGTCCATCACAGGACAAAACGCGTAGGCGATTTAACCCTCTAGGGCCATTCGTATCATATTTGATACAGTATTTCCCTATAAGGAAACATTTGGTATTTCCCTATAAGGAAACATTTGGTATTCATTGACTGAGCAGTCAGTACTGCTTTCATTTGAAATTTATAAAATATTTCTCTTAAAAAATTTTTCAGGAAAATATTTCTTTCAAGGCTTGTTTTCATACTGTATCAAATATGATACGAATGGCCGTAGAGGGTTAAATAACCTATAGAGATTGATATGCCGCTAAACAAAATCAACCAACCAAACTAATCAAAATATTTAGATTTTGGCATTAAATAACCTATAGAGATTGATATGCCGCTAAACAAAATCAACCAACCAAACTAAATTAAAATATTTAGATTTTGGCATTAAATAACCTATAGAGATTGATATGCCGCTAAACAAAATCAACCAACCAAACCAATCAAAATATTTAGATTTTGGCATTAAATAACCTATAGAGATTGATATGCCGCTAAACAAAATCAACCAACCAAACTAATCAAAATATTTAGATTTTGGCATTAAATAACCTATAGAGATTGATATGCCGCTAAACAAAATCGACCAACCAAACCAATCCAAATATTTAGATTTTGGCATTAAATAACCTATAGAGGTTGATATGCCGCTAAACAAAATCAACCAACCAAACCAATCCAAATATTTAGATTTTGGCATTAACCCTCTAGGGCCATTCGTATCATATTTGATACAGAATTTCCCTATAAGGAAACATTTGGTATTTCCCTATAAGGAAACATTTGGTATTCATTGACTGACCAGTCAGTACTGCTTTCATTTGAAATTTATAAAATATTTCTCTTAAAAAATTTTTCAGGAAAATATTTCTTTCAAGGCTTGTTTTCATACTGTATCAAATATGATACGAATGGCCCTAGAGGGTTAATCTCAGTCTGTTTATCTATCTATCTATCTATTAAAGAAAATGATGTATTTCATAATAAATTTTAGCATTTATTGCCAAGTGAATAATTGTAAATGAAAATGAAATAGTTCTTTTGTTAACCCACTAGAGCCACTCGTATCATATTTGATACAGTATTTCCCTATAAGGAAACATTTGGTATTCATTGACTGGGCAGTCAGTACTGCTTTCATTGAAATTTATAAAATATTTCTCTTAAAAAAATTTTCAGGAAAATATTTCTTTCAAGGCTTGTTTTCATACTGTATCAAATATGATACGAATGGCCCTAGAGGGTTAATCTCAGTCTATCTATCTATCTATCTATCTATCTATCTATCTATCTATCTATCTATCTATCTATCTATCTATCTATTATCTTATCTATCTTATTCATATCTATCTATCTATCTATCTATCTATCTATCTATCTATCTATCTATCTATCTTAGGTTGTTCATTATCTATCTATCTATCTATCTATCTATCTATCTATCTATCTATCTATCTATCTGGTTATCTATTATCTATCTTAGGTTGTTCTTATCTATCTATCTATCTATCTATCTATCTATCTATCTATATATCTATCTTAGGTTGTTCATTATCTATCTATCTATCTATCTATCTATCTATCTATCTTATCTTAGGTTGTTCATTATCTATCTATCTATCTATCTATCTATCTATCTATATATCTATCTTAGGTTGTTCATTATCTATCTATCTATCTATCTATCTATCTATCTATCTATCTATCTATCTATCTATCTATGTCAGTCACTTTACATCTATCTATCTATCTATCTATCTATCTTAGGTTGTTCATTATCTATCTATCTATCTATCTATCTATCTATCTATCTATCTATCTATATATCTATCTTAGGTTGTTCATTATCTATCTATCTATCTATCTATCTATCTATCTATCTATCTATCTATCTATCTATCTATTAAATACAGTTCTCCTCTTGTCTTATTTAACCAAGAATAATTATATAACATTCCAAAACGACAAATGAGCAAAAACATCGGAACGATTAATTAAATCCATAAAATGTAATAATTAATTTGCATTATTGAATATCTTTTTAGAGTCAGAATATAAAATCGGGTATTTTAATAAATTAAACCGGCTCTTTACTGGCTTTTACATTGTAAAAATGACGAAAGAAATCTGAAGATACAAAGTAAAAAGTTATTTCATATTTAGACTTTTTCTTAACATTGTTCTGATCTTTATGCTTACTACTGTATATTTGAAAAAAAATTCGAGAAGAAGGGAAGTGAAAGAAAAAGTGAAACAAAGAAAGAGTGGACAGAGAGAGCAAAGAAGAGGTTAAGAATGTGAAAAAAGGAAAGAGTGGACAGAGAGAGCAAAGAAGAGGTTAAGAAAGTGAAAAAAAGAAAGAGTGGACAGAGAGAGCAAAGAAGAGGTTAAGAATGTGAAAAAAAGAAAGAGTGGACAGAGAGAGCAAGGAAGAGGTTAAGAAAGTGAAAAAAAGAAAGAGTGGACAGAGAGAGCAAAGAAGAGGTTAAAAATGTGAAAAAAAGAAAGAGTGGACAGAGAGAGCAAGGAAGAGGTTAAGAAAGTGAAAAAAAGAAAGAGTGGACAGAGAGAGCAAGGAAGAGGTTAAGAATGTGAAAAAAAGAAAGAGTGGACAGAGAGAGCAAAGAAGAGGTTAAGAAAGTGAAAAAAAGAAAGAGTGGACAGAGAGAGCAAAGAAGAGGTTAAGAATGTGAAAAAAAGAAAGAGTGGACAGAGAGAGCAAAGAAGAGGTTAAGAAAGTGAAAAAAAGAAAGAGTGGACAGAGAGAGCAAAGAAGAGGTTAAGAAAGTGAAAAAAAGAAAGAGTAGACAGAGAGAGCAAAGAAGAGGTTAAGAATGTGAAAAAAAGAAAGAGTGGACAGAGAGAGCAAAGAAGAGGTTAAGAAAGTGAAAAAAAGAAAGAGTGGACAGAGAGAGCAAAGAAGAGGTTAAGAAAGTGAAAAAAAGAAAGAGTGGACAGAGAGAGCAAAGAAGAGGTTAAGAAAGTGAAAAAAAGAAAGAGTGGACAGAGAGAGCAAAGAAGAGGTTAAGAATGTGAAAAAAAGAAAGAGTGGACAGAGAGAGCAAAGAAGAGGTTAAGAAAGTGAAAAAAAGAAAGAGTGGACAGAGAGAGCAAAGAAGAGGTTAAGAAAGTGAAAAAAAGAAAGAGTGGACAGAGAGAGCAAAGAAGAGGTTAAGAAAGTGAAAAAAAGAAAGAGTGGACAGAGAGAGCAAAGAAGAGGTTAAGAAAGTGAAAAAAAGAAAGAGTGGACAGAGAGAGCAAAGAAGAGGTTAAGAAAGTGAAAAAAAGAAAGAGTGGACAGAGAGAGCAAAGAAGAGGTTAAGAAAGTGAAAAAAAGAAAGAGTGGACAGAGAGAGCAAAGAAGAGTTTAAGAAAGTGAAAAAAAGAAAGAGTGGACAGAGAGAGCAAAGAAGAGGTTAAGAATGTGAAAAAAAGAAAGAGTGGACAGAGAGAGCAAAGAAGAGGTTAAGAAAGTGAAAAAAAGAAAGAGTGGACAGAGAGAGCAAAGAAGAGGTTAAGGAAGTGAAAAAAAGAAATAAAGCGGAAAAAGAGATGAAGAAAGAGAAAGAGAGAGGGCAAGTATGAAGAGAATTTGTTTTTTATCATATCACCCCAAGCAAGGCAGTAACGCCACTGATGTGCAGGGGGCTACATAAGAGAAAAAGATTAGAGGAGATTGAAGAGAAGGACGAAAACATTGCTTGATGTAATATAACAGAGCTAAGAAGTATATATTAAACATGAAGCTTCGAGTCGTGCTGTAGACGTGGAATAATATGTATTTCTATTAATATATATATATATATGTATATGCTTCCATATATTATGGGGATATACATTTATATTACATTTAACAAGAAATATATCGTTTTCAATGGATTGAAAGCGTGGTGGTATCCTAAACAGGGAACAGGGGATGAGACTCTTCACCTGTTCAATAGACGTGGGTGGAGTGTAAACCGGGCGATAATTTAGTCTATCTACTCCAATTGAAAAAAAAATAAAATAAATAAAATAAAAGAGTGAAAAGATTGGAAAAGAGAAAGCCGGTAACCACATCCTAAACAGGGAACAAGTCAAAACTTTTACCGAGAAGGAATAGAGATTTAAGAACGGAAAGTTATCATATTTTTTTTTAACATATCACCCCAAGCAATGCGGTAACGTCACTGATGTGCAGGGGGCTACATAAAGAAAAAGATTAGAGGAGATTGAAGAGAAGGACGAAAACATTGCTTGATGTAATATAACAGAGCTAAGAAGTATATATTAAACATGAAGCTTCGAGTCGTGCTGTAGACGTGGAATAATATGTATTTCTATTAATATATATATATATATGTATATGCTTCCATATATTATGGGGATATACATTTATATTACATTTAACAAGAAATATATCGTTTTCAATGGATTGAAAGCGTGGTGGTATCCTAAACAGGGAACAGGGGATGAGACTCTTCACCTGTTCAATAGACGTGGGTGGAGTGTAAACCGGGCGATAATTTAGTCTATCTACTCCAATTGAAAAAAAAAGAATAAAAGAGTGAAAAGATTGGAAAAGAGAAAGCCGGAAACCACATCCTAAACAGGGAACAAGTCAAAACTTTTACCGAGAAGTAATAGAGATTTAAGAACGGAAAGTTATATTTTTTTTTAACATATCACCCCAAGCAAGGCGGTAACGCCACTGATGTGCAGGGGGGCTACATAAGAGAAAAAGATTAGAGGAGATTGAAGAGAAGGACGAACCAGTTAGAAAGGAGCAAAAGAAGGATGGGGGTAAAATGTAGTGATCATAAATTTCCTATAGAATTTATTGGCAATAATTTTACGATAAAATGCTTTGTTTTTAATTTACTATAAAAATGTACAGGGTGCGAAGGATGAATTGTCGTCTAAACACATATATTTCCCAAAATTACACAAAAATATATTAAAATACTTTTTTTTATCATATCACCCCGAGCAAGACGGTAACGCCACTGATGTGCAGGGGGCTACATACGAGTAAAGCATTAGATAGAAGAGAGTGAAGAGAAGGACGAACCAGTTAGAAAGGAGCAAAAGAAGGATGGGGAATGTAGGTGTGATGATATTTGCAAAGGTGGAGAGAAAGGAAAGGATATACAGGGCGGTGTGGAAAGAACTAGAGTCAAGTAGTTAAGAAATGAGTATTGACCTTGGCTTTAAATTCCTGGAGGTTGTAGCCGTCAGGAAAGCAAGAATAAGGAAGCGAGTTCCACAGGCGGTAAGTGCGAGAAAAAAATGCTGCACGAGAAGAATTGTCGTCTGCATTTGATTGATCTAACTGTGAATGGGTGAGACCCAGAAGCCAGTCTGCTTGCACGAGTAAACACCTGTTACGGAGGCACCAGTGACTTAAATTCGTTGGAGCAAAAGCCATGGAAGTATTTATAGAACAGACAAAGGGAAGCCACATCTCGTCGGTGGGGAAGTGGCTGTAGTCGAGCCGCCAAGTCAGTACGTATTACATTACTGATTCTCCTGAGACTGTCAAGAACACGGAGATAAACAGCGGGGGCACTAGTACTCCATGCACGGACGAATGGTTGATTTGTATATGTGCAGGATGGTTTCAGGTGGGAAAAACATCCTGGCCCGACACAGTGACCCAACCTTCCTAGCAGTGGATTTAGCTATTGACTCAATGTAATGGTTCCACTTGAGATCAGAAGAGAGGGTTAGGCCGAGGAGGCGCAGAATATTGCTCTCGGGGAGACTCGCTTGGTCCATGCTTATGGGAGGCAGGAGAAGTTGCCTGTGATGATTGACAGACAGCAGAATAGAGATGAGGAAGAAAATGAATGAAGTAAAAAAGAAGAGGGGAAGAAATACGTGAGAAAGTCTACCCTCTACTTTCGAGATATGATCGCCCAAAGCGTATATGGCATTTAACTGTCTACCGCAGAAAGTAATGGCAACCTACTGAGGGATAATCTTATGGCCAATCAGTCATGTCACTTTCGAGACATGATCACTGAAGCGTGTATCACGTATGACACTTAACTGACTGAATGAGGAAAGTTGTTGGTTGGTTGGTTGTTTTGTTTTTATGGCAAATCAATTTATTGCCAAGTAAACTTTTTTTATTTATTGCTCGTAATACTTTCAACAATTTATTGTTGTTTTTTTTATATAAGTTTTTGTGTCTGGTAATACATTTTTCTTTTTCGAGTATGAAGATTCATTGGGATTTGTTTTTAAGGGCAGGGACCCCAAGTCTTATCCTTGTTATTTAACCCATAACTGGAGGGAAGGGACGGATTAATACCTTTCCCAAGGGTATCAGTGCTTAAGTGAATGCAGTGTATTCAACTGGAATTCGAACTCGGTTCACCGATTTCTCTTTCCGAGTCGATATTCACTGCACCACAACGCAAATACGTCACTAAATGCTTACAGCACCTGGTATTCCCAAGTGGTCACCCATCTAAGTACTGACCAGTCTCAACGTTTCTTAACTTCGGTGATCGAGCGAGAATCGGTGTATTCAACATGATAGGCCGTAAACCTGAATGAGAAAAGAGGGCTTGGAAAATCTGATACACACTGGACCAATAGAAGGCATAACATAATGAGCTTAAGCAAATGTATAGCAAAACAGGTCATAGGATTCAGTCAGTCAGTTAAGTTCCATACGCGATACATGCTTGATCCGAGTCGATATCCGCTGCACCACAATGTAGACAGCATTACTTCGTTAATACTTTTATCAGACTGGGTGCCATGATGAATACATTTGGTTTGTAGGCGTGCTGTTCTTTCAGTCAATAATGATAATAATAAACATTTGGCTGTTATCCATTTAACGGAAATATTATGTTGTCCCAAAAGTTCGTAAACAGTTGCAAAAAATTGAAATTTTATTCGCAAAAACAACAAAAATTATTGCTCAAAGTAAAGACCATCATTTTCCAAGACTTTCTGCCATCGATCTGCAAGCTTTCGGATCTGGTCAAAGTACCATTTATCCTGCTTCGAATCAAAGAATTGTTGACACGCTACCTTGACTTCATCAAACGAGTCGAATCGGCGGCCCTTCAGAAAGTGTTGCATTGAGCGGAAAAGGCCGTAATCTGATGAAGCACAGTCAGGACTGTAGTCTGGATATGGCAAAACCTCAACACCGTCCAGATCTTCAAACTTGTCTTTGGTCTTCCTGGCGGTGTTTGGCTTGGCATTTCTTGTTGCATCAAAGCGCGCTTTTGGTTGATTAGAACCTAGTATTTTTGCTTCAACTTTTCGTAGACCCGCTCAAGTTGCTGACAGTAAAGTTCGACACTGATGGCACAACCATTCGGAACCAACTCAAATACACGATTCCTTTTAAGTTACACCAAACACACAACATGACCTTCTTGCCGAATCAATCTTGTTTTGGAACCGACGGTGTCTCTTGCCTTTTCTGAACCCATCGCTTGTCTCGATTGTGCTGGACCAGATAGTCACATTTTTTCGTCTGATGTCACAATGCGCTTCCAAAAACGTTCGTCTAATGGATTGCTGAGCAATTGACGGCAAATTTCAACATGTTTTTTGGCTTGTGCTTCGGTGAGTTCGTGCGGATCTTGGCGCGGCTTTTTGTGACCAAAATCAAGTTGCTTCAAATGTCAGTGAATTGTCGATTTGCCAACTGCAAGCTCATCAGCCAATTCTCGAGTGCTCGATGAAGGCGCAATGTCCAACCCGGTTTGCAAGTCTTCATCATTCAACTTTAACGGCTGTCCCGAACGAGGTTTATCTTCAAGACACATGTCGCCAGAATCGAAACGGTTGTACCACTTTGAGATCGCAGCATATGCAATTGTTCCTTCCCCATCGGCAGCACAAATCTCTTCTGCAGCTTTTCTAGTTGAAAGACCTCGCTTCCAGCAGGAACGAATCAAAACTCGCAGCTCCATTTTATCAATTGCCATTTGGAATATAAAGATGAAGATCACTAACAATATAAACGCAAAATTGCATAAAACTTCAATTTTTCGCAAGTGTTTACGAACATTTGGGACAACCTAATACTTTTATAAAACGGTTTTTCATGACAGGTTTATAGGCTTCTTTGGCATGTTCTCTTTTTACTCAGTAATGATAATGATAAACATTTATTTTGATGTTTGACTTACAATACCTTTCTCAAACTGTGGGTGACGTTGTGTATATGGGCTTTGTTACTGTGCTATTCTTTCACTTAAAAAATAATAATATTAACAAACATTTGGCTGTGATACATTGCATTGGTATACTTTTATTTAGACTCCATGTTATAATGGGTTCATGGGCTTTGCTGGAGAGTTGTAGTTTTAAACTCATGTTTTAAAAATAATAAATCTTCATGCAGGACTGTGTGATAGCTTCATGAAGGACTCTAAGTTCATGTACTGCTCTGTCACATAATATTACTACTAATAATAACAATGATAATAATATCATTAATAATAATAATAATAATAATAATAATAATAATAATAATAATAATAAAGTAAATACAAACAAGATTTACAGTTAGTAGATTCTGTAGAAAAGCAAAACAGAAGCCAAGAACCAACTATTGCGGCAACAAATATGAAAATGAAAGCCAAAGATAAAGCTCTTGAAAAGATGAAACAGCGCTGGCAAGACAAACCTCTGCATGGCCAATATCCAGTACGTGCCAATAAATCCAATGTTGACAAAGTTAATACTCATCGATGGTTACGTGCATCTGGATTAAAGTCTGAAACTGAAGGATTTATACTTGCAGCACAAGACCAAAGTCTTTTCACGAGAAACTTTCAGGCAAATATTATGCATAATAATATGGATCCAAAATGCAGGTTTTGTGATAAACACCAAGAAACAATAGACCACCTAATCTCAGGCTGTTCTGTGCTTGCCCCAAACGAATATAAAAATCGCCACGATAGAGTTGGGCAATATTTACATTGGACAATGTGCAAACATTATGGAAAAGCTGTAAACAAACACTGGTATGAACATCATCCAGCACCGGTTACAGAAATAGAAGATGTAACCATTCTATGGGATTACACCATCTACACAGACAGAAAAATTGAAGCAAACAGGCCAGACATTATTGTTAAAAACCAGAAGGAGAAAACTTGTCTATTAATTGATATGGCTTGTCCAGCGGATTGTAACATAGCAATCAAGGAATTTGAAAAACTATCAAAATATAATGACCTGGAAATTGAAATAGAAAAAATGTGGAAATTGAAAACAAGAGTTGTGCCAGTGATAGTAGGTGCACTTGGAATGATAAAAAATGGAACAAAACAACACATTGAAAGAATCCCTGGAAACCCCAGCTTAAGAGACATACAAAAAATTGTCTTATTAAGTACAGCCCACACACTAAGGAAAACTTTATCTATGTAATGCTGAGGATGATAGGGAAGGTAGAAAAACATGAAATGGAGCCATAACAACACGCCACTACCTGCCTTAGGTCTCCCCGCAGACTTGGTTGGTAGTGGGACCAAAGCAGAAATCGAAATATGATGAAAAATGACATAATAATAATAATAACAATAAATTGAAGCATAGAGGCCGGACATTATTGTTAAAAAGCAGAAAGAAAAAAACCTGCTTATTAATTGATATGGCTTGTCCAACGGATTGTAACATAGCAACCAAGGAATTCGAAAAACTGTCAAAATATAAAGACCTGGAAATTGAAATAGAAAAAATGTGTAAAATGAAAACAAGTATCGTGCCAGTGATAATGGGTTCACTTGGAATGATAAAAAAACTGGAACAAAAAAACACATTGAAAGAATCCCTGGAAACCCCAGCTTAAGAGATATACAAAAAAATTGTCTTGTTAAGTACAGCCCACACACTAAGGAGAACTTTTTTCTATATAACGATAGAAAAATCATGAAATGGGGGCCATAACAACACACCACGACCTAACTTAGGTCTTCCCGCAGACTTGGTAGGTAGTGCGACCATAGCAGAAATCAAACATGATGAAAAATGACAAAATAATAATAATAATAATAATAAAAATAATGGAACAGAACAACACATTGAAAGAATCCCTGGAAACCCCATCTTAAGAGATATGCAAAAAATTGTCTTGTTAAGTACAGCCCACACACTAAGGAGAACTTTGTCTATGTAACGCTAGGGATGTTAGGAGAGATAGAAAAAACATGAAATAGAGCCATAAAAACGCACCACGACCTGCCTTAAGTCGTTCCGCGGACATGGTATGTCGTGCGACCATAGCAGAAATCAAATGATGATGAAAAATGGAATAATAATAATAATAATAATAATAATAATAATAATAATTAAAACAATAATTATAATAACAATAACAATAATGATAACTGTCATAAATAATGGCTGGCCACTTGTATTCTAGGATAATCGTCTACCGGGGTGTTTAGGTGATCCCTATTGTAGGCGCCAGCTCAAGCACACTTGTGTTTGTTCAATACCCACAGAGCCCACTTGTGGTTTATACTGTAACTATGCTGAGAGGATCTTAGTTAGAGTATCTGGGAGAGAGAGAGAGGGAGAGAGAGAGAGAGAGAGAGAGAGAGTTATCTAGCGTGTACAACAATCTGAACAAGGCCAGGACGCTCACATCCTCGGTCACGATGACTTGTGTCTTCGTGCTAGCACAACCAACAACGGGATCCGTCTGCCCAGTTTGACTCACAAGGCTTGGGTCACCCGTGGTATAGTTTTCAAGCACTTTCCAAAGGTACCGCACGCTGAGACCACTTTCTCCAGACTGGTAATTTCAAAAAGTTACCTTCCTTACAAATCGGCCACGGTGAGATTCGAAACCTTGCTTAGTGGTCAGAAAGCGAACTTTCTAAATAACAAAAACACCACCACCATCACCACCACCACCACCAATAATAATAATAATAATAATAATAATAAAAATTTGTAAATTTTATTTTATTTTTTTAATTTTTTTTTAGATGAGCAATTTTCAATAATTTTGGAATTATTTCGATTTTTTTCTCATCTTGGTTGATATAGGTGTTATAAAAACACAACGTTTCAACCATGCACACTATGCTCATCATCAGGTATCCATAGATTGGCTGATTGGATTACCTCGTTGATTATGGCGAAATATCATGTGAAATCAATTATTGTTGGAATTATAATCTAGTGTTGAAGTCTAGCTGACACGGAATATAAAAGGCTCCAAAAATAAAGTCCTTCGGGACTGTGGCGTAGTGGATATAGTAGTTGGTTATACATGTGTTAATATCATCTAGTAGAAATGAGTTGGACTTGGTAGTGACGAACCAAATTCAACATGAAAGAACAATAATTGATTTCACAGGATATTTCGCAATAATCAACGACATAATCCACATCGGCCAATTTATGGACACCTGATGATAACCAGAGGGTACTTGATCGAAACGTTGTGTCTATTATAACACTTATATCAATCCAGAAGAAAACAAAAGTTCGAAATAATTCCAAGATTACTGAACTGTAACCCTATTTCCACGCCGGTATATATATATATATTTTTTTTTTTCTAAACATATGCTGTTAAATATAAGAGACAACGAATTAAACAACATTTCACTGAAAAACATAAACATGTAGGTAATATCAGTAGGATTTTGGTCAACAATACGGTGATCCTTACTCATACACACAGTAAGAGGAACCTGCAGATATCAGAGCCCATGTACATCAAATCAAAACAACCAACACTCAATAAATTCAACTTTAAAGCCGGAAATAACATATTACATTGCATTTGACTAGATGGTTTTGTTGTCATTTCGCGCTATCCCGCGGTGTGACGTCATAAAACCGCATCGCGAATTGAAGAACTGCCTTTATTATTTTGGTAACTATTGCCGTTGCCAAGCGGAGCTTTATGTCAACACAAAATAAAATCGCCGGTGATGGTGGATGTTATAATATTTCAGTTTAAACAACCTCTCTGAAGATGGCTCATATGAGCCGAAAGCTTAGAAGAAAATCAATAAATAATTATCCAAATGTTGGAGAATTTTTGTGTTTATTTTCAACTGAAATTAAAGCAAAAATACGACGTTTAGAACGGCTCATGATTAAACATAATAGACATTCATTGTCTCATATATTTAACAGCATATGTTTAGAAAATTACTTGCTGCCTCGATATACTAAATATATATATTAGTCATCCATATACAAGCCTGTTTCGCTGTATCACAGCTCATCAGTGTGGCTAGACGCATCTACTTGCTTCTGGTCGGGATCGAAACTCAACTCAATATATATATATATATATATATATATATATATATATATATATATATATTTGTTTAATACAATGGAGTGAGGAAAATTGTTAATATTGATATTGTTAATCTTGCAGATTGCAATATAAGTGGAAAGAAAAATAAGAAAAATAGATAAGATTGTTTATTGTCGATCGCAATATGAACGCAGCTAAGAAATTGTGAAAAAAAGAAATGTATATTGCAAATTTATATATTTTTTAAATCTTGGAAACTCGCTAGTGAATTGATCAAAGCACTTTAATAATAATGAAAACTTGAATGATCCCCGTGGGTCAATATCTGCATCGAATAATCTGCGTTTTTAAGGGAAAGAAACATCAAACAATTTGGATGACCACCATGCACATCCGGTTACACACATAGGTTCTCTAATAATTTTATGGGACATTAATTTACACAAACCCAAAGTAATCAAATACCCCAGACGTCGGGATTTTCTTCTTCTTCTATGTGTCCTGTCCCTTCAGGATGTAGGACATCATGGTTCTCCATGTCTCACTATCCCTTGCTCCTGTTACACCTCGCAACCTTAATTCCGTTATCCACCTGATTAGGCCCTGGAAATATGTTATCCGCTGCCTTCCTCTGTCTCTTTTTCTTTCTATCTGGCCTGTCAGTATCAGGTCCTGCAAGCTCTCCTTCCTTATTGCATGTCCCAGGAACGGGATCAAAGAATGCAAAATCAGAATCTGCTTTCTTATTCACACGAGATCTAATGTAGACTATAATGTTTCTTTGAATATTAAAACACCAATATATCAAAGCCCGAAAATCCTCATAACGCACACAAGGACATGAATAATTCCAGCTGTATTTGGGGCGCACAGTTTTATTTGAAATGGTTCTGATAGATCCCTTAAAGAGAAATGTAAATATTGATCTCCCAGGTAACTCCATCTCAAAACTTACAAACGCCCGTATGTATGCAAAATGTATGTGAACTTTGTTTTGTTTTTATTTCTTTTTTCTTTTTTAAATCATTTCACCTCAAGCAAGGCATTCTACTGCCACTGTTGCGCAGGGAGTTACATAGGGGAAAGTGATGAGAAAGAGGGGTTACTTATAGGAAATGTCAGGAGAAGGGTAATAAACGGATGAGGACACCGAGGATGGGGGTGGAGTCGATGAAAAAAGAGCTTGAGAGAATGGATGCGAGTTAGTGTGATAAAAGATGTCTATTGACCTTACATTAAAATTCCTGGAGATTGTAGCTGTCGAGGAAGCAAGTATACGGAAGAGAATTCCACAAGCGGGAAGTGCATGAAAATAAGCTGTTAGAGTAGAAACTGCGGTTCAATTTTATTGGTTTCACTGTAAAAGGGTGGGACCTAGTTGCCAATCTAGTAGCTCGTGTAAATTCATACCTAGGCGGCACCAATGATCTAAGTTCATCGGAGCAGAAGTCGTGAAAATATTTATAGAAGAGATACAGGGAAGCCACGTCACGCCGGTGAGACAGCGACTGCAGCCGAGCTGCCAAGTCGATATCGATCACAGAACAGATTCTCCGTTGAATTTTGTAAAGAACCCCGGGATGAATAGCAGGGGCACCTGACCAGATGTGGCAGCTGTATTCAATATACGGTTTAAAAATAAAATACTTAGTGTAAAAAATATCATGAGGCTATTTCTAATCATATGTTCCTAGTAACGTTTAGATAAAAAAAAAATGATTTCATTAAATAGATCGTCAGAGCAAGTTGGCCAACTTGCCCTGACGATCCATTTGGTGAAAGCTTGGTTGGTCCGTTGGCTCTAGATTAGCTACTTACTTATTTATTTGCTCTGCTATTGTATTGAGCGCTTTACGTGTTAGGGTTCTCGTCTCGGGGTTTTTTTTTATTTCGACTAGTACTTTGACTAATGATCAAGTGCTTAGTTTGTTTCTTTTTCTGTTTCCATTTTTCCCCTCGGCGTTTTTACTCGGTGGGTTTTTCGAGACATATTCAAAGATAAATTTACAGTTATATATATATATATATATATATATATATATATATATATATATATATATCCGCAGACAGATCTGTTTCACTGTAAAACAGCGCATCAGTGCAGTTAGACTCTGATTGCTTCTTAATATATATATATATATATATATATATATATGTATGTATATGCTGGTTCAAATGATATTATGTAAGAAGAAAGTGTCGATATTATGTAAGAAGATACGTGTGGTCGAACAGGGCTCTACAGGCAACGAACATAACCGTGTATAAATCACTCAGACAGAAGACTGAGGGTGTTCGGTGTTGTTCGTCAGACTCTGTGCCTCCAGGCGAAAAGGAACCCAGACGGATCTCGACCGAAGTGCGGAATCTCGTTTGGGAAAAATTAGACTTATTACTCGATACCTGCTATGTGCAGGGTCTACGGGTAACTTTTGACGGGTTTTAGGGCATGGATTTGCCACTACAAAAAAGGCGTTATGCTACATTCCGCCCCAGTGGGGAGGCAGATAAATAACATGTTGTGCATCATTCCGGTGTTGTGCGTCATTGAAGAGATTGTTTCTGAGTGAATTACTTGAGAAAATTATTGCAAGAGCATTATCTAAACTTATTTATAAATGGAACTTTGTGTGTGTGTCTGTGTGTGTGCGTGTGTCTGTTACCGAAAGACTCCAAAACGGCTGAACCGATTTTCTTGAAAATTTACACAGTTTTACTATAAGCGTCTGCGAGTGTTCTTAGCTAGGTTTTGTGTCGAAGTACCCCCGATAGATATCGAAAATCGATAATCGAAAAAATCGGGTTATAGAAGGAGTGGTCCGATTTTAATCAAATTTCATACATTCATAGACAAATAGATAAGAAACGATATTCAGAAGTTTCAAGGTTGCAGTTCTTACAACAGTGCAGAAAATCGATAATATATATATATATATAAGGCAAGATGTTTGTGTGTGTGTGTTTATCTGTCTGTATGTCTGTATTTTTCAGCCCTTTTATTTTAGTTTTTAATCTCAGCCATGATACCATTTAGTCAGAGGACTTATTTAGCCTTCAAAATTCAGTTTCCAACGAAAAAAACTTATTTAATATCGATACCCGGAAATCAAAATTTGTCTTACATCCATTCATTTTTTTTTCAGTCTACGGTTTCGCTTTAACTGGAAACAACTATTGTTTTTTAGCCTTTCGTAGCAACTTCCAAAGATTCTGAGCTCCAGGACCAGGGATTAGTTTTAAGGCTTCCATTACACCCGAGCAACGCTGGGCTATACTGCTAGTTTTACATAATTCGAAGGTTTCGTTTAATCCCTTGATTTACGCGAAGATAACAAAATATTATAAATCATAAATAGGACGTGTGCTTTGGTGCAATGGAAATCTTCTCGGGACGACAAATCGGTGAACCGAGTTCGAATTCCAGTTAAATTCCTTACATTCACTTACACACAAATACCTCGTGGAAAGATATTAATCCGTCTCTTCCATCCAGTTATGGGTTAAATAACAGAACAAAATGAGTTCTACAGCCTTGGCTGACAACCAATATACAGCAGAAAGTAACAGTAACCTACTGCTGGATTATTTTCTGCCCAGTCAGTCATGTCTCTTTTGAGACATGATCGTCCAAGCGTGTATAACGTATGGTACTTAACTGACTGACTAACTAAATATAAAAGTTGAAAACATGATTAAGGCTTCTACTGGGCATAAATTGGGGAATCAGTTTTCAATTGTTATGAAGTAATAAACTGATCACCCACTAATTACAACTTAATAAATATACGGGAACATCTTCTACCCAGTCAGTCATGTCTCTTTCGAGACATGATCGTCCAAGCGTGTATAACGTATGGCACTTAACTGACTGACTGACTGACTGAATATAAAAGTTGAAAACATGATTAAGGCTTCTACTGGGCATAAATTGGGGAATCAGTTTTCAATTGTTATGAAGTAATAAACTGATCACCCACTAATTACTACTTAATAAATATGCGGGAAAATCTTCTACCCAGTCAGTCATGTCTCTTTCGAGACATGATCGTCTGAGTTTGTATCACGTATGGCACTTAACTGACTGACTGACTGAATATAAAAATTGAAAACATGATTAAGGCTTCTACTGGGCATAAAGTGGGGAATCAGTTTTCAATTGTTATGAAGTAATAAACTGATCACCCATTAATTACTACTTAATAAATATGCGGGAACATCTTCTACCCAGTCAGTCATGTCTCTTTCGAGACATGATCGTCCAAGCGTGTATAACGTATGGCACTTAACTGACTGACTGAATAACGAGTTAACAAACGTTCCCTTCAAAATAACCTTAGGAAAACAATCGCTATAAGAAACAACTCGCAAACGGTTGATGATCGCAAAAATTATTTAATCTCTGTTTATGCAACTGACACATTTTTTTCTTTCGAGATATTTCAACTTCTCGACATTTTTGTTTACTAGGTCTCTACCTCTTTCGGCCGATACTTTGTTAAATTCAATGACTCCCGATTTCTGTCGCCTTTTCCCTTACGCTGTGTGCATCTCTCTGTCTCTCTGTGTGTCTCTGTTGCGTTGCTCTCCTCTCGTTCAAGTAACCAAAGAAATTCTTTTTCTCAGGCGTATCCACCTGCGTTTTGTTATCATAGGCTGAAGATATTCCATCACAACAATTCACGCATCGGCCTCATTTTATTTCAAATCTCTCCATTCAATTCTTTTCAGTGACGTGACCCGAAAGAATTCTATCTCTCTTTTCAGTCAGTAAACCTCTCTTAGTAACAGTATATATATATATATATATATATATATATATTCCATTGAATGAGCAGAAAATTAATAAAACAAACACAAAAACTGCTATGGGAACCAAAGACAGTACATATGTATTTTTGTTTTACATGTCTTTGCCGTATATATATATATATATATATATATATATATATATATGTGTGTGTGTGTGTGTGTGTGTGTGTGTGTGTGTGTATGTGTGTGTGTGTGTGTAAATATTGTATGTGCCTGTAGAGGTGGAAGTATGTTTCAGTAGTGTATATATAAATGAATACTATATATATGTCTCTGGTTCATCGATTAACTTTTACTTGCACTTACAGATGTGTTAAGATAATTTAATAGAAGTAAAGTTAAACACACACACACAAACATATATATATATATATATATATATATATAGACCCATATGCAAAGAAAACAAACTATATAGGGAAACAGGCTGAGTTAGATCCATATATAGATAGACTAGAGAATTGAAAACTCAATAGAAACACACACACACACACATGTATATATATATGTGTGTGTGTGTGTGTGTGTGTGTGTGTGTGCGCGTAATTGTAAATGTGTGTGCATCTGTGTGCATGTAGTTGCTATTAATTTATATATATATATATATATATATATATATAGGTAGATATGCTTACAGTCACGCAAATATGCACACACACACATATATATATATATATATATATATATATATATGTATGTATGTATGTAATAGATAATCTTGTATCTTGTATCTCCATTTACCCCCTTCAGGTCATATGTATAAGTTTGTGTATATATGCGTGCATGTGTACTTTATTTGTGTATGAGTATGTTTGCGTGCCTGGGTGCACACATACGCTTGCTCTCTCCGTCTCTCTCTCTCACTCTCTCTTTCTCTCTCTCTCTCTCTCTCTCTCTCTCTCTCTCTCTCTCTCTCTCTCACTGCCTCTCTTTCTATCACTGTTAAACCAACCAACGTCATGATCCAATTTGTCTCAACCACCATCTCTCAGGTCTCACGCAATAGACGCCATTCATTGACGATGCTTTCTTCAATCCCACCACCCACGAAAAATAAAAATAAAAATAAAATAAAATAAAACACACAAACACGTCATCTCGTCATTCTCCAGCCCGCCGACTCTTCGACTGTAAGCACCTATAAATCAAGGAAGCTTCAGGAGCAGAGCTGGACATAAATAGACAACAGGAAAAAAGCTTCCGTGAACCCACAAGCAGGGCACCAACCCCCAACCTACTCCTCTCCGCACACCGATCACCAGTACCCAGAGCAACAACCAAAACATCCTAGGCAACTAACCAATCAATCAAAGTCTAAGTCTCGTTCTTTACCGTCGGCTGTCCACGTGACCCTGGGAACAATCCGATCTAACAAACAAAACCGTGACAAAGGCTGAACGCCAATGACTCGTGTTGACGTTTCTCCAGGTAGATGCAGTCTCAGAATTCAACGCAAATTACCTAAATTATCATATTCATCTTATTAAGGAGAACTTGTCCGGGCAATGCAGACAGATACGCACATGGATGGAGGTAGAGGCACAAAGACAGAAATACAAGCAAAAACGACTCTGATGATAGCGATAGAGGCGCATAAAGATTTTGTCATTAAAAAAAAAATACGACCTAAGGAATGTTAGCCCGTGTTTTGTGTCTGATTGTTAGGGGATCAGGGCTTGGTATATAAGGTGTATGAACAACATGGTCACCAATGGCAAGTGACGTCTTCTTTAGGATCCCGTGAAGAATCTTTTATCTTGAAAGAATCCCAATCCAAATTTACTTCTTTTAATCCTTTTAGTTTTGTTCTATTGAAAATAATGCGGGGTCTGGAATCGAGACAGATTCTTTCTGTGTCTTTGAATATTTATTCTTTCTTTTTGTCTTTTTTATTAGAAAAACACATCTCAGACTACGAATCTATTCGTCTAGGTTAAGCAGATATCGAATCTGAATTGCTTTTCTCTGAAATTATTGTTTTCATCTTTCTTCTTCTTCACGTTATTATTAATATTATTATTATTAATATTATTAGTCTATTACCGTGGTTCATATTTTAAATTTGCTTTCCCATTTTTGACCCCTCCTTTGATTTTGCCCGTCTCTTCTCTCCTTCTTTCTCTTCGCTCGAATTTCCTTCATTTGGCTTTCAGTGTGATTTTTATTGTTATTTATTCTTCATCTCCCACACGCTTTCTCTCTTGTAATCTATCTATCTATCTATCTATCTATCTATCTATCTATCTATCTATCTATCTATCTCAATTTGTTCCTATCTATCTATCTATCTATCTATCTATCTATCTATCTATCTATCTCAATTTGTTCCTATCTATCTATCTATCTATCTATCTATCTATCTATCTATCTATCTATCTATCTCAATTTGTTCCTATCTATCTATCTATCTATCTATCTATCTATCGATCTATCTATCCATTAATTTGTTCCTATCTATCTATCTATCTATCTATCTATCTATCTATCTATCTCAATTTGTTCCTATCTATCTATCTATCTATCTATCTATCTATCTATCTATCTATCTATCTATCTATCTATCTATCTCACTTGTTCCTATCTATCTATCTATCTATCTATCTATCTATCTATCTCAATTTATCTATCTATCTATCTATCTATCTATCTATCTATCTATCTATCTCAATTTGTTCCTATCTATCTATCTATCTATCTATCTATCTATCTATCTATCTATCTATCTATCTCAATTTGTTCCTATCTATCTATCTATCTATCTATCTATCTATCTCAATTTATCTCTATCTGTCTATCTATCTATCTATCTATCTATCTATCTATCTATCTATCTCAATTTGTTCCTATCTATCTATCTATCTATCTATCTATCTATCTATCTATCTATCTATCTATCTATCTATCTCAATTTGTTCCTATCTATCTATCTATCTATCTATCTATCTATCTATCTATCTATCTATCTATCTATCTCAATTTGTTCCTATCTATCTATCTATCTATCTATCTATCTATCTATCTATCTATCTATCTATCTATCTATCTCAATTTGTTCCTATCTATCTATCTATCTATCTATCTATCTATCTATCTATCTATCTATCTATCTATCTATCTATCTATCTCAATTTGTTCCTATCTATCTATCTATCTATCTATCTATCTATCTATCTATCTATCTCAATTTGTTCCTATCTATCTATCTATCTATCTATCTATCTCAATTTGTTCCTATCTATCTATCTATCTATCTATCTATCTATCTATCTCAGTTTGTTCCTATCTATCTATCTATCTATCTATCTATCTATCTATCTTTCAACAATTTGTTCCTATCTATCTATCTATCTATCTATCTATCTATCTATCTATCTATCTATCTATCTATCTATCAACAATTTAATCTTTATCTATCTATCTATCTATCTATCTATCTCAATTTGTTCATATCTATCTATCTATCTATCTATCTATCTATCTATCTATCTATCTATCTCAATTTGTTCCTATCTATCTATTTCTATCTATCTATCTATCTATCTATCTATCTATCTATCTATCTATCTATCTATCTCAATTTGTTCCTATCTATCTATCTATCTATCTATCTATCTATCTATCTATCTATCTATCTCAATTTGTTCCTATCTATCTATCTATCTATCTATCTATCTATCTATCTATCTTTCAACAATTTGTTCCTATCTATCTATCTATCTATCTATCTATCAATTTGTTCCTATCTATCTATCTATCTATCTATCTATCTATCTATCTATCTATCTATCTATCTATCTATCAACAATTTGTTCCTATCTATCTATCTATCTATCTATCTATCTATCTATCTATCTATCTATCTATCAACTATCTATCATATCTATCTATTTCTCTATCTATCTATCTATCTATCTATCTATCTATCTATCTAACCATTTATTTTGTTTCTCTTCCCTCTTAACTGTCTTTCTGTCTTTGTATACGTTTTTCCTTGACTATTTTAAAGTACTCTCTCTTTCTCCTTGATTATTTTGAATTACTCTTTCTCTCCTTGATTCTTTTATAATATTCTCTCTTTTTCTCCTTCACTGTTTACAAATATTTTTTCTATCACCCCGCTTCTTTCTCTGAATTTGATTGCTTTTCTTTAATTTCTCCCTTTAATTTCTCCCTTTTTCTCTTTTCTCTACCTCCGTCTACGCTTGTGATTCGTTGCCGCCATATCCTCTCTCATATCTATTTTACAATATTTTGTCTAACTGTATTTCTTTTTACTCTGATTGTATGGATTATTGTATTATTAGCTAAAATCTGTCTGATATTACCTACATGTTTATGTTTCTCTGAGAAATGTGGTTTAATTCTACTCTGATCTGAAAGATGACATGTAAGTCTACGGGAGAACGTGGTTGTAGTAAAACCAATGTATGTATCAGAGATGCAATCTCTGAAAAGGCATGTAAATTGGTACACTACATTGATTTTTTGTAGAGAATTTAGTTTAGTGCTTGTAGGGTTATCAGAGACTATGAGATCAATTGTTTTGAATTTTGTATAATATATAATGAGTTTAATTTGATTATTACTATTCACTGGTTTAACATTTCTACGTATTATGTTTTTGAGAGTTTTTACACCTTAGCAATAAATGAGAAAAATAGTATGAAATGCATCTTTTTTTTTTAATGGAGTGACCTAATAATTATGGCTGGTAGTGTATATATATACAGTAAAAGGGAGAGAAGGGTAGACAGTGATAGTCACAGAGATACTCCCACACACATATATCTATATATATGTAGATATATACAGATATAAATTGTTATAGTGAAACATCCTGGCATCCCCAAGAATAAAATACTCTACTTTATAAAAAACGATAACGAGCGGGACGACTAGATGAAGGTCTTAGGCATTCGCCTGACTGTTCTATGACACTGTCAGCGCTCTGCCTTCGGGTAGAGGGCGCTCTCTGCTTCCGAGCAGAGAGCACAAACCCAGTCGTGATTCCGCCGAAGGGTAGAACCACGACTGGGGAAAAATAGACAGACATTTTTGACCCGGCTATATGGCCGGGAATACCCACTATGAAATGACCATGTGTCACATCTGGCCTTGCGTGGGAAGGCTAGTAAATACAGAAAGGTCTTAGGCGAATGCATTCACTAGTCGATAGTCAATTCCGCTCCAACCCGTGGCTTGCCTATGTGTTTATTATTATTAATTGTACCTGAGTACAATAAATCTATATTTCTTATTCCTGGTGTGGAGTTCCATTCTTCAACTGTACATTTTATACTGTATCCCTTTTCGGGATATATCATAAATATAGATAGATAGATAGATAGATAGATAGATAGATAGATCTGAACAGACTGATATCGATAGATAGAAAATGGACTGATATCGATAGATAGATAGATAGATAGATAGATAGATAGATAGATAGATAGAAAATAGAACAGACTAGAGATAGATAGATAGATAGATAGATAGATAGATAGATAGATAGATAGATATGAAAATAGACTGAGATAGATAGATAGATAGATAGAAAATGAACAGACTGAGATAGATAGATAGATAGATAGATAGATAGATAGATAGATAGATAGATAGAAACTGAACAGACTGAGATAGATAGATAGATAGATAGATAGATAGATAGATAGACTGAACAGACTGAGATAGATAGATAGAAAATGGACTGATATAGATAGATAGATAGATAGTTAGATAGATAGATAGATAGATAGATAGATAGATAGATAGATAGATAGAAACTGAACAGACTGAGATAGATAGATAGATAGATAGATAGATAGATAGATAGATAGATAGATAGATAGATCTGAACAGACTGAGATAGATAGATAGAAAATGGACTGATATAGATAGATAGATAGATAGTTAGATAGATAGATAGAAAATTAACAGACTGAGATAGATAGATAGATAGATCTGAACAGACTGAGATAGATAGATAGAAAATGGACTGATATAGATAGATAGATAGATAGTTAGATAGATAGATAGAAAATTAACAGACTGAGATAGATAGATAGATAGATAGATAGATAGATAGATAGATAGATCTAAACAGACTACGATAGATAGATAGATAGATAGATAGATATGAATGAATTCCTTATTTTTAGTCTTCTATTCACTTTTCTTTACTTCTTTTTCATTTTTATCTCTTTTTTCTTTTTTATTCTTCTTTCTTATTTGTTATTTTTTGTTATTCACTATTCTTTTTTTCTTATCTTTTGTTTCCTTTTTCTTTTCTTACTTTTTTCTCAACTTTTCCTTTTTTCTTCATCATTTTCATCTTTTCCTCCTTTCTCTTTTTTTATCCTCAGTTTCTACTTCTTTTATTACTTCATTCTTTTTTCTTCCGTCTTTTTCTTCTTGCTTTTGACATTTCTTTTTTTTTCTTTTCTTTGTTTTTCAATCTCATCCTTTCCTTTTCTTTTTCTTGATCTTCTTCTTTACTTCCTCGTCGTCATCGTAGTTGTCAATCAGATCCTCCTTCTCCACTTTTTCTCCCCAACTCTCTCACTTATTTTTCCCCGTTTAGCATAAAGTGTCTGTTTTTTCGGCATATTTTTCTCTAATTTCCTCGACTCATGAAATATCTTCTCATTATTCTTTCGCTTACCAAATTCCAAAACAAGAAAATAGAAACAAAATTCTACGTCATGTGTATTCATTTTTTTCTAAAATATTTACTTATATTTTTTCTCATACTCACATTTCAAAATATTTTCTGTTCTATTTTTCATTCCTTTTACGTTTCCCTCCACATTTACCGTACAATCAACGGGGTTTTGTCAGAATATTTTCCCGCAGTAGGATGGCATTGGTTTCTGCGGTAGACTGATTGCCAACCATGCTATAGAAGCAAAATTGTCGAATTAATAATGAATTCATTCGTTTTATCTATCTATCTATAGGAAGAGATCACAAAAACTGGACACCAGAACAGATCATTTGATGCACATATTATTGTGCAGTATTAATAAAAAAAACATTCCATTTTCATTTAGAATTATCCACTTGACAAGAAATATTAAAATAGTATGAAATGCATAATTTCTTTTAAAAAGCTGGGGTGGCCTAATAATTATGACCAGTAGTGTATGTTCAATTAGTATGCCGTTGCGAAAGGTACTAGAAGAAATTTTGAAATGGGTATTTGGATGTTGTCACATGTCCCCGCACATGCCTTCTGCCGTTGGGGTTCCACTGAAAATGTATGTGGTGTATGATATGAATCTGTACGTGTGAGTGAGGGCGCTTTTTCAACTGACAAGGATTTGTTTGGCAGCGGAATTCTCACTAAGGGGCTGAGAAAGGTCCACGCCTTATAATGCTGCTAGGAAGCTCAAAATGCCTACGCACTCATGAACTTCGTTAGGAGTTGTGTCTGCCCAGTAACGGTAGGTCTGTTTATTCACGTAACCTGCGCGATGAAAATGGGCCTCGTCTGACATTCATAACTTGCTTAGAAATTCATCTTGATCCATGGTTATTAAATAGCAGAGTATTTACTTCATGAGGCCACTGTTTCGCAGTGCTGTCACATTAAATGATCACATTTAAATTCCCGTTTTTTGGGTCATCCTGTACATATATACATATATATGAATGCATCTATATATATATATATATATATATATATATACAGTACTGTGCAAAATGATTAGGGTAAGAAATATTTTATCTTTAATGAGACTTATTGACAAAATATAAACAATTCATTTGAAGTATTTTTTTTTACTCAACAAATGCTTTAACTAAAAAAAATACTTGTGACAAAATAAATTTTAAATTTAGTATAATAGCCTTTTGTTTTGATCACAGCCTTCATTCTGTCAGGCATTGACGTCACAAGCTTCTTCAACGTATTTAATGGTATCTCCTGCCAAGCAGCTTGTATCTGTTCCCAAAGTGTGTCTTGCGAAGTAACATCAACTTTTTTATCCCAAATATCCCATAAATGTTCAACAGATTTGTTTCAATGTAACTTGTTTAATAGAAAATAGGAAATATTAAATATAATTTCTTTTTTTGAATACATTTCTTTTATACCTAGTTTTAAATAATCACTATTTATTAGCAATTTACTTGTCTTCTCACCCTGCATTTGAATTTCAGAGAGGTTTCTAAGAAAATTAGCTCTGTTCTAATATTTCTGCACACTACCGGTAGTGTGCAAATGTGTTAGGATAGGGGTGATTTAAAACTTTATTTTGGTGCCTCATAAAAGATAAAATATTTCTTGTCCTAAAACTTTTGCACAGTACTGTATATGGAGACAGAGGAATGAGGATACACACCTGCGTTTCCAAAGTCTATCAATAGCGGCATTTAAAATTGTATTAATCAAATATTATACAGAGTGACCAGAAAGTCTTTAACGCTTTAGAATATTCTCCATCTATGTGCATGTCATTTCATGGGGATCACAGCTCTCTAGTATGTCCTGTCCTTTCCAATTTTATCCTTTTGTCATCTCTTTAAATACTATTTCATCATCCATATATTTAAGCCCGTTCTTTTTCTTCTATCTGTTGTGTCTCTCGAGGACGTGGGCGATCATAGTTCTCCACAATTTTCTTTGGTATTCTCAGCACCAATCTGTAGAACTGCATTTCTGCTGCTGTAAGAATATTCTTTACTTGAGAAGGAATTGTTCAGAAACCAGTGCCACATAAGGGTTCACTATTTTTTTCTTTTTCTTTTCTAAGTAGAATATATGGATTGGAACAAGATGATAGAATAAAATAAATGAACAAAATAGAAAACGTATTTCAATCTAACATGTTTCACTTTTATTAAAGCTTCTTCAGAGATCAAGAGAAAAAGGAAAAAATAACAAATGACTTGTATATATAGATCGGAATCCGACAAGATTTTTTTTTTTATAAGCGTTTCACCCCGAGCAAGGCATGTCACTGCCACTACTGCGCAGGGGGCTACGCAGAGTGGAGAAAGGATGATTAAATATAGGAAATGTCAGAGGGTGGGTGATAGGCGGGTAAGGATACCGAGAATGAGGGTTGGGTAGATGAGAGTGTTCTGAGAATAATTGGGAGTTAGTGTGATAGGAGGTGTCTATTGACCCTACATTTAAACACCTGGAGATTGTAACTGTCGGGAAAGCAGACTTGTGGAAGGGAGTTCCACAGGCGGGAAGCGCGAGAAAAGAAGCTGATGGAGTAGAATTTACGGTTACATCTTATTTGTTTAACTGTAAAAGGGTGGGACCTAGTTGCTAATCTAGTATCTCGTGTAAATTCGTGCTTAGGCGGCACCAGTGATCTAAGCTCATCGGAGCAGAAGCCATGAAAGTACTTGTAGAAGAGGCACAGGGAAGCTACATTACGCCGGTGTGAGAGCGGCTGCAGCCGGTCGCCGTGAGAGCGGCTGCAGCCGGTCTGCCAAGTCAGTATCAACCACGTTACAGATCCTCCTTTGTATTTTGTCAAGAAGCCCAAGGAGAGCAGCAGGGGCACCCGACCAGATATGGCAGCAATGAAACAAAATAAGTGAATTAATTACCACATGCAAATAAAAACCTGCTTAAATATTTAGAACCTGAAAAACTTGACCATTCTTTTCATCTTCTCTTTTTTACTCTGTCAGTTATTTATTCACCAATTTTTTTTATTATATTTATTTTTCTTTTATTATTATTATTATTATTATTATTATATATAAAGTACTTTGCAAAAGTATTAGGTCAAGAACTATATTATCTTTTATGAGGCATCGAAATAAAGTTTAAAATCACCCCTGTCCTAACACTTTTGAACACTACCGGTAGTGTGCAAAAGTATTAGGACAGGGGTGATTTTCCTAAAAAAACCCACTGAAATTCAAATACAGGGTGAAAAGTTAAGTAAATTGTTAATAAATATTGATTATTTAAAACTAGGTGTAAAGAAATGAATTAAAAAGAAGTTATATTTAATTTTCTCAATTTTCTATCAAACAACAACTATTCTCACAACACTCTCATCTACCCAACCCTCATTCTCGGTATCCTCACCCGCCTATCACCCACCTTCTGTTATTTCCTATATTTAATCAGCCTTTCTCCACTCTACGTAGCCCCCTGCACAGTAGTGGCAGTGACATGCCTTGCTCGGGGTGAAACGCTTATAAAAAAAAAAAATGATTAGAGTTATTCAGTTGTTTTAAGATTACAAGATTTTTCTAAAATGCATGAATTACAGTTAATTTTTGCGATGATGTCCCAGATAAAAATTATGTTTTTGATTTTGTTGACTGTACAGTATAGTAGAGTCAGTTGGGGCACCCTCTGGAAGAAAAGAAGTTCAATGATAGAATTTACATTGCCAGAAATTTAGAAATTGTTATGTGTTATCTATAAAAATATTTCTCCGTCAATAAATACTAACCTGCATGACTTCCTGGGAGGCAGTCTAGAGACAGTAGGGGCACAATCATCATCATCATCATCATCATCATCATCATCATTTGACCTATTAATGGTTAAGTTTTTGTTGTCTTTAAATTTCTCAAAATATTTGGAAAGAGCACATTTATCAGTCTACCATCCACCCGTGTATTGAGTACTGCTGCCACATCTGGTCAGTTGCCCCCGTTATTCTCCTCGGGGTTCTTGACAAAATACAACGAAGAATCTGTATATATATTGATTAATTGAGTGACATCTGTGTTGGACGTTGTTTTGGTAGAGGCTTCACGAAATCAAATTTAAATTTCGATTTCTACATTTTCATAAAAAAACAAGATAGATATAAAAAAATCCTTCCAAGAAAAGAATCATTTTAAATTTTGTTAATACTTTACTTTTAAAGAATTTAACTCTTTTGAAAAATCTAAAAAAATCAAGTTGCTATTATCGAAACTTTTATTAAATTAAGTTAATTCACATCGATTGGATAACATTTTAAACTTAAAAAACATTCAAACACATGTGCTAAATGCGAAAACATTTCTCTTTTTCTGGTAATTATATATATATATATATATATATATATATATATATATATATAATACGCCTTATACTTATTATTATCTATCTATATATCTATATATGTAATGATAAAATAAAATAATAACTCTAGGCATGTGATACTTGTCACTGATGTAGGCAAAATACTAAAATTTAACGCGTATCAAAGTTTTAAATATATAAATATGTATATATAAAACTTGACTATTTACGCACTCACACTCTGATTGAGCACTCTGGAAGAATGGTAGACTTTGAAAAATAGTAGCTACTCTAGCATCTACACATCGTTCATTCAGCAATGAATTAGAACACTCTCAGCTATTAGGCATGTATAATGTTAATATACACGCTAAAAACTCTGCCTCCCTCTGCCAAGCGTCCATAGCTCAGAGGTAGAATCGCCGACTGACGCCAGTTTAATCCGATTTCAATCCTAGTCAAAAACCAATCGGATATCTAACCGTACTGATGAGCTATGATACAGAGAAACAGATTTGTCTGCGGATGATTATATATATATATATATATATATATATATATGCATATGCGGATGACAATGACAATATATATATATATATATATATATATATATATAAAATAGCCAAAGTTTTATTTTTAAAAAAGACTGAGAATGTAGAGTAGTTAAAGTTTTAGTTAATTTTTCATGAGATTTATTATTTTTTTCGGGACAAATTATATAAAAATTGACAAAACATTTTACATATGTTTTACATATCTAAGCGCTTTCGGCTATATTTTAGCCATTATGAAAAATGAATTTTATTTTTAACTTTAACCGAATTTGTTGATTGTTTTATGAAATAACTAGCAATATAGCCCGGCGTTGCTCAGGTGTAATGAAAGCTATAAAATTAATCCATGATCCTGGAGCTCAGACTCTTTGGACGTTGGCACGAAAGACTAAAATGCAATAGTTGTTTCCAGTTAAGGCGAAACCGTAGACTGAAAGAAAAATGAATGGATGCAAGTCAAATTTTGATTTCCTGGTATCGATATCTAATAAGTTTTTTTCGTCATAAACTGAATTTTGAAGACTAAATAAGTCCTCTGAGTAAATGGTATCATGGCTGAGACTAAAAACTACAATTATACCTGCTTAGAGCCAAACCCGAAGCAAAAACTAAAATAAAAGGGCTCAAAAGATACAGACATACAGGCAGATAAAAACACACACACACAAACATCTTGACTTATATAGATATATATATTGCCGATATTCTGCACTATTGTAAGAATTACAACCTTGAAACTTCTGAATATGGTTTCTTATGTTTTTGTCTATAAGTGTATCAAATTTGATTAAAATCGGACCACTCCTTCTATAACCCGATTTTTTCGATTATCGATTTTTGATATTTATCGGGGGTACCTAGACACAAAACCTAGCTAAGAACATTCGCAGACGCTTATAGTACAACTATGTACATTTTCAAGAAAATCGGTCCAGCCGTTTCGAAATCTATAGGTAACGGACACACACAGACGCACGCACACATACACACAAAGTTCTATTTATAAATAAGTTTAGATCTATCTATCTATCTATCTATCTATCTATCTATCTATCTATCTATCTATCTATCTATCTATCTATGTCTGTCACAGGTTTTATATCTGTCTACCTGTGTTTTATAGACTAAACAAAGACATTCGACAAGTAAGCCACAAAGACTTCATAGATATACTCGGCAACCTTGATATATTCGGGAAGGGCATTAGAATAATCAAGAACCAATGGTAGCACCTAACTGCCTGCATCCGGACAGGAAATGAGTTCACAGATACACAAAAATAGAAAGCGGCAAGATGTGTCTTCTCGCCGTTTCTATTCAAATTATACAGCAAGGCAATTCTAAGAGAACAATAAGTACTTGTTCGTCATTGGCAGTCATAGTCTTAACAATATAAGATACACAGATGACATAGTGCTGATAGCAGACACAAGAAAGAAACTATAAAATATCTGTTCATCTCTCTCTCTTTCTCTTTCTAGCAATCTATCTATCTATCTATCTATCTATCTATCTATCTATCTAGCCGGTTGTTTATCTCTTTCTCTCTCTCTCTCTCTCTCTCTCTCTCTCTCTATCTATCTATCTATCTGTCTATCTATCTATCTGTCGCAGTCTCTTTTAGACTCGGGTCCTGGACATGACGGTAAACTGCAACCGGCAGCAAAGCCTCTGATTGGGTGGTTGTGAGAAGAATGGAACAAGCTCTTAGTTGCTGTTGTTCTCAGGTCAACCCTGATCCGGAATGTTAGGGTCCCAGCTGTGGGTAAATGGTTAACCCCCAAACCAGGATCAAAACGCTCTGAAAGTATTTACCAACAAAACATTTTTGAATGAAAAATATTACCAACAAAACATTTTTGAATGAAAAATATTACCAACAAAACATTTTTGAATGAAAAATATTTCCAACAAAACATTTTTGAAAGAAAAATATTAGCAACAAAACATTTTTGAATTAAAAATATTACCAACAAAACATTTATGAATAAAGAATATTACTAACAAAACGTTTTTGAAGGACAAATGTTACCAACAAAAATACGTTTTTGAAGGAAAAGGTTACCAACAAAAATATGTCTTTGAATATATTACCAGCATTACATCTGACTCTCAACGAAACCACTTTACAAAGAAAGTATATTCTACACATATAAATCTATTGTAAAAATTTCGTTGACATTTAATAAGCCATTGATGTTGATATGCCGTAATGTAAACCAAATCAATTTCTTTAGACTCATACAGTTCGTCTTGGAAAGTGATATTCATTTCTACCAAAGAAAAGGACATGCAATGGGAACCCCTCTGTTTTCATGATAAACTTTGCAGAAAAAGCTAGTTCAAACTTTCAAATCACAGCACGGATATAAACAAGTTCTTTCATATTTTATTAATCGAAGTGCGTACACAATACTGTTTTGCTGGACATTTTATGAATTAAGTGATACATTTTACGCAAAAGAACAATTTTCGATGAGACATAGAATAATCTATCTATCTATCTATCTATCTATCTATCTATCTATCTATCTATCAGTTTATTAATATCTATATATCTCTTTTCGTATATTTTCCTCAATTCTATCCTATCAAACTATTTCATGTATCGTTTATCCAGAACAAACTGTTCATAGAGACAGATATAATATATGTATATATTTATGTATACTCACGCACACACACACACACACACACACACACACACACACACACACACACATATATATATATATATATACATATATATATATATAGAGAGAGAGAGAGAAAGAGGGAATATTCAAACCTTCTTATATCGGTGTTTCCAAAAACTGATGCATATATATGCCCACACATGTACATGAATAAGCAAATTCACACACACCAACACCCACACACCATACACACACACACACACACACACACACACACACACACACATATATATATATATATATATATATATATATCCTTGATTAGAACTCTTGAATTTTAAAAGTATCAGCTGTCATTTTCATGAACAAAAACTGCCCTGCTGAGGAAATCCAATGCTTGTGCTAAAAAAAAAAGCTTCTTTACATACGTAGCACCTGCGTTTCTGCAAGAACTGAAATTTCGCAATAACGAAAAAAACTATTTTTCAATTCAATCACTGAAGTCTTGCGATGCATCCCTTAATAGTTTTTATTTGACAATTTCTCCTTCCTTTATCATTCCGTGTCCCTTAATTCGGTGAGATGCCTAAATGGACGATTTCATTACCGCCAATATTTAGTTCAGTCACTGAGGCTTCGCGTTCCGTCCTTAAAAATTGATTCCGTCATGGCTTACGGCCATATCACGTTGAATTCTCCGGTTCTCGCTCGATCATCGAAGTTAAGCAACGCTAGGCCTGGTCCCTACTTAGATGGGTGACCACTTGGGGATACCAGGTGCTGTAAGCGTATAGTGACGGATGTGCGTTGTGGTGCAGTGGATATCGGCTCGGAAAGAGAATGGTTGAGCCGAGTTCGAATTCTACTTGAATACCCTGCATTCACTTAAGCACTGGTACCCTTTGGAAAGGTATTAATCCGGCCCTTCCCTCCAGTTAAAGGTTAAATAAATGGTTAAGACTTGGGGACCCTGCCCTTAAAAACAAATCCCAATGAATCTTGATACCCGAAAAGAAAAAAAGTATTACTAGACACAAAACTTATATAATAAACAACAATAAATTGTTGAAAGAAAAAGGTATTACCAGCAATAAATAAATAAAATTTAGTTGGCAATAAATGACCCACCGAGGATGATATGCCATAAAAACAAAACAACCAAAATATTTTGTTCATATAATTTTTTTCATTTTAAGCGACAGGTCTACAAAATCTTATTCTTCATAGACATCTATGAAACAATCGTAACGTATATTACCGCACAGCCACGTTATAAATAGACCAATATCTAAACTTATTTATAAATGCAACTTTGTGTGTGTGTCTCTGTGTATGTGTGTCCGTTACCTATAGACTCCGAAACGGCTGAACCGATTTCCTTGAAAATTTACACAGTTGTACTATAAGCGTCTGCGAGTGTTCTTAGCTAGGTTTTGTGTCGACGTACCCCGACGAATATCGAAAATCGATAATCAAAAAGATCGGGTTATAGAAGGACGAGTCAGATTTTAATCAAATTTGAGACACTCATAGACAAAGACATAAGAAATGATATTCAGAAGTTTCAACGTTGCAGTTCTTACAATAGTTCAGAAAATCGATAATATATATATATATATATATATATATATATATATATATATATATATATATATATAGAAGGCAAGGTGTTTGTGTATGCGTGTCTGATTATCTACCTGTATGTCTGTATTTTTTCAGCCATTTAGTTTTAATTTTTGCTTCGGGTTTGGCTCTAAGTCGGTATAATTGTTGTTCTTAGTGTCAGCCATGATACCATTTACTCAGAGGATTATTTAGCCTTCAAAATTCAGTTTACGACGAAAAAGCTTATTTGATATCAATGCCAGGAAATCAAAATTTGACTTACATCCATTCATTTTTCTTTCAGTCTAAGGTTTCGCTTTAACTGGAAACAACTGTTGCTTTGTAGTCTTTCGTGCCAACGCCCAAAGAGTCTGAGCTCCATGACCATGGATTAGTTTTAAAGCTTTCATTACACCCGAGCAACGCCGGTCTATATTGCTAATTCTATTATAACCTAGTACCAACACCCATGCTAATGAAATCGGCAAGAGAGTTTAATATCATGAATGTTTGTTTTCCTTGATAGCGGGAAAGATTACGTATATTATTTATACGATATTTATTTGGACTGTTTTCCTTGTTGTTCGTATCACAACGTGTCGGCCGTTGTGCACACCGGCTTTCCTCATGATTATATACACTTCTTCTTCTCTTCTATGTGCCCTATCCCTTCAGGACGTAGGCGATCATGGCTTTCCAAGTTTCCCTATCCCTGGAGGCTCTGAGCACGCCTTCTCCTGTTACACCATGCAATGCTCGTCCCATCATCCACCTGATTAGGTTCTTCAAATATGTTATCCGTTGCTTTCCCCTGTATCCCTTTCCCTATATCTGGCCCGTTAATATCAGGTTCTCCAAGCCTTCCTTCCTCATTACGTGTCCCAGGAATTTCTGCTGTCTCTTCCTGATGCTCAGCATTTATTTTCTTTTTTGTTTCCATCATTTCCAATACCTCATCATTGCTCACATGCTCGATCCATGATATTCGCAGCATTCTTCTGTAGAACCACATTTCAGTTGCTTCAAGTTTTTCCTTCATCTTTGATGGTATTGTCCAGAATTCACTGCCATATTGAAGAACTGGCTTCACGTAGCAATCCAGTACTCTCTTCCTAGTTTCTAGCGAAATTGTCCTGTTTCTTAATACCTTACTCAGCTTCTGGAATGCGCCTTCGCCATGCCAGTTCGCCTTCGGATCTCTGTATCGCACTTTCTGTCTTCTGTTATAACGCTTCCCAGGTATTTAAATTTTACACTACCGGCCATAAATATTAGGCCACCCAAGTATTTAATAAAAAAATTATGCATTTCATACTATTTTTTAGTATTTATTGCCAAGTGAGTAATTGTAAATTAAAATAGAATGGTTCTTTTGTTAATACTTTGCTGTAACATGTGCATCAAATGAATTTATAAATATTTATAAATTACCTATATTGCAGTTTCATCATTGAAAAATGAAGAAAATTTCGGGTGACTCGGACGAGTTCATCTTTTCTTCCTTGCCTTGTAAAATTTTGCAAAGTAAAAATAACAAAAGAACCATTCTATATAT
>JBBBDQ010001287.1:2330000-2450000 GCA_037127315.1 Ascarosepion bandense | reverse complement strand
GTCAGTATCAGGTTCTCCAGGCTCTCCTTCCTCATTGCATGTCCCAGGAACTTCAGTTGTCTCTTCCTGATGCTCAGCATCAATTTCCTTTTTGTTGCCATTCTTTCTAACACCTCCTCGTTGCTTGTATGCTCAGTCCACGATATCCGTAGCATCCTTCTGTAGAACCACATTTCGGCCACTTCCAGTTTTGTCCTCATTTTTGATGATATTGTCCAGCATTCACAGCTGTATTGAAGAACTGACATCACGTAGCAGTCTAGCACTCTTTTCTTCGTTTCTATTGAGATTTTCCTGTGTGTTAGTATTTTGCTCATCTTCTGGAACGCGTCCTTTGCCATGCCAATTCGCCTTCGGATCTCCGTGTCGCACTTTCCATCTCCTGTTACAACACTTCCTAGGTACTTAAATTCTTGGACTTGTTTGATTCTGTTATCCCCCACCTGTATTTGGCATTTTGGGTTGTATCTTTTGCTGATGACCATGCACTCAGTTTTCTTAAAGTTTATTTGTAGTCCTTTCTTGTCACTCTCCACTGCTACTTTCTGTATGAGATCTTGCAGTTTCCTTTCCGTGTCCGCAGTCAGTACTGTATCGTCCGCATATCTTATGTTGTTCAGGTTGTGGCCTCCAATAACAAATCCTGGTGTGTCATCTAGGGTCCTCAAAATATTCTCGCTGTATAGGTTGAACAAATCCGGTGAAAAGACACATCCTTGTTAGTTTCCTATTTATCTTGTCTGGATGGAGTCGTAGTGGCGTCGTTGTTAATGATATATGTGGTGTGAGCGTTTAGGATGGTCTAGTCGTTCGTTTATGGTTCTTAAGGTGCTGCTATTTGGTTTAGAGGAGGGTATGGGTTATTTAGTTTTTTTTCGTTTAGTTTAGGTTATTGTGTATTGGGATATATGGTTTTTTGGTTTTTTGCAATGTCGATAGTTTCCTTTATTTTTCTACCATTTACAGGTAGCTGGACTTATTGTTGGTGTGGTGTGGGGTTTGTTGTCTTTTATTTCTACGCTTTTTGTTCTATTTATTAATAGGGTTGATTATGTGTATTTATTGCATTTATAGTGGTGTCGTGTGGGTGGGGTGCTTTTTTATTTATTTTTGTTTATTTAAATGTTAACGAGAAATATTTGCGATGTTTGCATATATATATTTTATAATCATATCGCCCCAAGAAAGGTATTTTACTGCCACTGTTGTGCAGGGGGTTACATAAGAGAAAAGTTATGAGAAATATTTACAGGTTTAGAGGGGGGTATGTCGGGAAGTGGGTAAGAGAAGGAAGAGAATACTTATGAGAGTGGAATCGACGGAGAAAGGAGCATAAGAGAGTGGACGCAAGTTAATGAGATTAAGAGATGACTAAATGACTTTACATTTTAATTCTTTGAGATTGTAGCTGTCGTGGAAGCAAGTAAACGGAAAGGAAAACCACATGCGGTTAAGTGCGAGAAAAGAAGCTGGTGGAGTAGAATTTGCATTTCCAGTTTATTGGTTTCACAGTAAAAGAGTGGGACCTAGTTGCTAATCTTGTGGCTCGAGTAAATTCATATATAGGTGGCACCAGTGAGCTAAGTTCATCAGAATAGAAAACGTGAAATTATTTGTAGATATATATGTGTTTTGATGATCTCCTCTGGAACCATTTTTGGAGAGTGCGTCTACGAAACTCTATAACCCCGTCACACACAAGGACATATATATATATATATATATATATATATATATATATATATATATATATGTCCTTGTGTGTGACGGGGTTATAGAGCACTTAGAGACTGTAAATAAATTCCTGGTTGTAAAGAGACTGTAAATAAATTCCTGGTTATATTATATATATTATACAAATTTTGTACCTCCAAATATATATATATATATATATATTTGGAAGTACAAAATTTGTATAACATATATAATATAACCAGGAATTTATTTACAGTCTCTAAGGCCCTTCTCTTTGCCGGCAGAAGGGTTTTGTAAAGTCTCTGAATTTGTTGGGGGATATTTTATTTTAACTGTCGCTCGCTAATTATTTACACGTGAATTCGCCTCTCTCGCTATGAGTTTTTTTTTAATCGTATCACACCGAGCAAGGCGGTAACGCCACTGATATGCAGGGGGCTACGTAAAAGTGAAAAGATTGGAAAAGAGAAAGCCGGAAACCACATCCTAAAGAGGGAACAAGGGATGAGCCTCTTAACCTGTTTAATAGACGTGGGTGGAGTGTGAACCGGGCGATAGATAGATATATCTACTCCAATTAGTATATATATTTATATGTATAGTTATTTTATCGTGTTTCCCTCCTTTTTTGCTCTTCATTTTCGACGTTACTGTTCGTTTTCCAAAGATTTTTTCTCCTGTGGAGCGGTTGAAAGAAACTTAGAGACTGTCAATAACTTCCTGTTTTTTAATGTAGCATATATGTATATATATATATATATGTGTGTGTGTGTGTGTGTGTGTTAAATTCGATGTCAATTCTCATCTGCCTATTTTAAACCAGTTTTTTTAGTATCCTTTTTCCTTAACAATTGTTTCCGACTCTGTCATTCACAGTATCTTTTGCCTCTCAGGCAAAAAACAAAAACAAAAACAAAAACAAAAACAAAAAAAACACATGAATAAATGATCGTTTGCACACAGGTCTCATCATAATGAGACCTGTCTGACAATCAAGTCACATTATGAGCTCCACTTTGTTTTTGTTGTCACACGGGATATCCACCTGGAGGATAAATCCGTTGGTTTGTGAACTTAGTGATATAGTGGTTGTGAGTTCAATTTCAGAATCGGGTAGTGAGTACTTGAACTCAGTGGAAACGGGTGTGCAATTACTCAACCTAGACATGAGCACTGGAATGAGAACACTCTACCCCAGTATAAAGGGCTCAGTTCAAAATTACCGTGGGTTACTACGATCTTTTGCTTGGGGTGAAATGATTTTATTTATTGTATTTTTATTAGTGTGAGATGATGTGATTGTATTATATTATACTGTTTTTCTTACCATTCTTTTTTTGTTTTTACCTTTATTTTGGACTAAATTACTACTAATTTTATATTCAAAATTAGTTATATTATTTAGAAAGTAAATACTTACAGTATTTACATTATTCGGACTATTTTCTTCATCGTTGTTGCCATTTGTACGACTGCACATCAGTCGCGGTACCGCCTTGCTTGGAGTGAAACGATTAAAAAAATAGATGTTCAAGTCTAGTTAACTGGTTATCTTCGACCCCCATCCCTATAAACTACCCCTTAAGGCAACAGGATACCTTGAGTGGAAGACTACTGTAATGATGTTGTTTTTGTTTTATGGCATATCAACCTCGGCGGGTCATTTATTGCCAACTAAATTTTATTTATTTATTGCTAGTAATACCTTTTCCTTTCAACAATTTATTATTGTTTTTGTGTCTAGTAATACTTTTTTGTTTTCGAGTATCAAGATTCATTGGGATTTGTTTTTAAGGGCAGGGCCCCCAAGTCCTACCCTGTTAATTAACCCATAGCTGGAGGGAAGGGACGGATTAATAATTTCCAAAGGGTACCAGTGCTTAAGTGAATGCAGGGCATTTAATTGGAATTCGAACTCGGCTCACCGATTTCTCTTTCCGAGCCGATATCCACTGCACCACAACGCACATCCGTCACTATACGCTTACAACACCTGGTATTTCCAACCGGTCACCGATCTACGTACTGACCAGGCTCAACGTTGCTTAACTTCGGTGATCGAGCGAGAACCGGAGAATTCAAAGTGATATGGCCGTAAGCCCTACTGTAATGAGTTACTGCAAAAAAAGAAGCTACTTCTGATAAGAATAGAATATCTCGAGTAAGACTGGAATAACGACCGCCTCGAAACGATCATTTATTCATGTGTTGTTGTTTTTTTCAGATGTTAGAGAAGAAAATTTCTGCTTACCAAAGCAGGACATACTTGACGCAATGTTTATTTTACATGATCACCTTATTGACAGTAAATGTGTCTAATGGTGGCCTTTCTATGTCCTATTTGCTCGACATAATTTTATAGTCAGACACAAAGTCTTTGGGGGATAGAGTTCTGGATATCGATTTTGGTACTGATTTCTCATTTTGTGATTACCTGTTTTTATCATTTTTAGTTCATATGCGTGAGTGAGTGATTTTTGTTTAACGGCATATCAACATCTGTGGGTCATTTAATGCCTAAAAGGTGGGGTTTGAATGTATTTATTTTTCAATGTTTGGTTATAGTGAGAAGGTTAATTTAGTCAGATTTTAATGAAAATTTTGTTTTTATTCTTTTTTATTTTAGAAAATTGAACATATATTCTAGTTTTGTATTTAAAAATGTTTCGCTGAGAATTTTTTTTCCATCAAAAATGTGTTGTGGTAATAATTTTTTCTTCAAAAATGCATATTTTCATATCAAAGTTTATTTTTCATGTATATACTAGCAGTATAGCCCAGCGTTGCTCGGGTGTAATGAAAGCTTTAAAACTGATCTATGGTCCTAGAGATCAGACTCTTTGGACATTGGCACGAAAGAGTAAAAAGCAGTAGTTGTTTCCAGTTAAAGCGAAACCGTAGACTGAAAGAAAAATGAATGGATGTAAGTCAAATTTTGATTTCCTGGTATCGATATCAAATAAGTATTTTTCGTCGTAAACTGACTTTTGAAGGCTAAATAAATCCTCTGAGTAAATGGTATCATAGCTGAGACTAAGAACTACAATTATATCTACTTAGAGCCAAACCCGAAGCAAAAACTAAATAGCTGAAAATTGCAGACATACAGGCAGATAAACAGACACACACACAAACATCTTGTCTTTTATATATATTATCGATTTTCTGCACTATTGTAAGAACTGCAACCTTGAAACTTCTGAATATCATTTCTTATGTCTTTGTCTATAAGTGTATCAAATTTGATTAAAATCGGACCACTCCTTCTATAACCCGATTTTTTCGATTATCGATTTTCGATATTTATCGGGGGTACCTCAACACATGTGCGTTGTGGTGCATTGGACATCGGCTTGGAACGAGAAATCAGGGAGCCGAGTTCGAATTCCACCCGAATTCAGTGCATTCACTTACGCGCAGATACCCTTGGGAAATGTATTAATCCGTCTATTCCTTCCAGTTATGGGTTAAATAATAGGACAGATTGGGTTCTATAGCCTTGGTCGGCACCCAGTCTACCGCAGAAAGCAATGGCAACCTACTGCGGGATAATCTTTTGCCCAGTCAGTCATGTCTCTTTCGAGACATGATCGCCCAAGCGTGTATCACGTATGGCACTTAACTGACTGACCTCAACACAAAAACCTAGCTAAGAACACTCGCAGATGCTTATAGTACAACTGTGTAAATTTTCAAGAAAGTCGGCTCAGCCGTTTCGGAGTCTATAGTGAATGCAAGTAAAGCATTTGGATGCAAATACACTACTTGCATTGTGTAAGTAATTTAGTATTTTTTTTCTAAACAAGAAACCCAGTTGTCACGTGTGTGAAAGAATCATGATTTTTTGAAATATTAAAAGTAAAAATATACAAACAAAACCAATACGAGCCGCATCATGAAAATTTATATGTATATTTGGTGTGGTCTGTTAGGGCTAGAAAGAAAGACACGAAAAGAAGAAGGTACGTTTAACCAGTGCATTGGAATAACAGAACATATATACAAAATAACAGTATTATTATTCAGCAGATAGAAGTGTACATCTGAATTGTCAAGTTACACAGCGTCTCGACTGCCTCCCCAAGGAAGTCTCCTAGGTTAGTATTTACGAAGGAGTAAGACTTCATTCCAATGTAGATAGGTCACCATAATATTTAAATAATTTTGCATTGGAATGTTTATCTTTTCAAGAGATTCAATTTAGGATTTTTATCACTAAAATTATCTCCATTGTGTAGAATTTTCTTATTTTTATTTTGAATAATTAAAAGTAAAAATAATAGATACAGACCCGCTAGGAATAGCTAAAGATGTCTTCCAGAAACTAAGCAAAGTTTTAAGACATAGAAAGGTTTGCTAGATATGAAGAATATATATCTGTGTTTAATATACGATCTTCTACATGACCGTAAACACAAGACAACTAACTTGAAGAAAAATGAAAACGTAACAATATAGTTCTACCGACGATGAGAACATGTGATCAGTAAGGAAGTCTTAAGAGGAAATAGCACAAGAATACTTAATTCATAGCATTTTTACAATCAGAAAGAGACTGATATTTCTGTGACACGTAATGTCGTGAGAGATCACTCACAGTGCATAGTGAAGCAATTGAAAATCCCTGAACATAAAACTTGTCTGAAAAGCAAGAGGTTAAAAAAAGCAAGAGGTTAATAAAAACTTGTCTGAAAAGCAAGAGTTAAAAAAAGAGTTCCACTGGAAGTGCAAGCAAAGAAACTCTTAGTATAGAACTGCTATTCCTATTGCTATTCCTTTCTGCGTTAGACTGGTTGACAACCAAGTCTATAGAATCCGTTCTGTCCTATTTAACCAATAGCTTGAGGGAGAAGAGATGGATTCATATCTTTCTCAAAGTTATTTGCTTGAAAGTTAATGCAACGGACTCAACTAAAATTTGATCTCGGCTCTACCGTTTTCTGATTCCGAGCCGATATCCATTACACCATAATGCCAACCCTCTACCACAAATGGTCTTCATCAGGACAATTCACACAAAAATATCTACAAAAAGAGCACTCGGCAGTTACATTACAGCGGTGTGAAAATGACTGAAGCCGGGGTGCCAGGTTGCTGCAGATTTTTCTTGAGATTTTATGAAGGATCTATAAGATATATAGAAGGAAAACCAGCCCATAGATGGTAGCAGACTTCAAAACATAGACGAATGATTGATAGTGTATCTGCGTCCTTTCTGGGTTTTCTGTTACTTTTTTTCCCAGAAAGACATTCGCCTTTATAACACACAATCATTCGAAGTTAGGCACGGCTTAGAAAAACTGAATTGTGATGAGAAATATATTATTTACATTGTTAAGATTGTTGTTGTTGTGGATTTTCTTTGCTAATTTGTTGTGGAGTTGTGGCAAAATTTTGCCGCGAAGTGTAATGACCTGTTTGTGCCGGAAGTAATACACGTAACAAGAGGGCAGGTTTCAAACAGTGTATTATTAGTTTGTCCCAAAAGTTCGTAAACACTTGCGAAATGGGTTTATCTGGTCAAGCACAATCGAGACAAGCGATGGGTTCAAAAAGGACAAGAGACACCGTCGGTTCCAAAACAAGATCAATTCGGCAAGAAAGTCATGTTATGCGTTTGGTAGAACTTTGAAGGAATCGTGCATTTTGAGTTGGTTCCGAATAGTCGTGCCATCAGTGTCGAACTTTACTGTCAGCAACTTGAGCGGGTCTACGAAAAGTTGAAGCAAAAGTACTCGGCTCTGATCAACCAAAAGCGCGCTTTGATGCAGCAGGACAATGCCAAGCCACACACCGCCAGGAAGACCAAAGACAAGTTTGAAGAGCTGGACGGCGTTGAGGTTCTGCCACATCCAGCCTACAGTCCTGACTGTGCTCCATCTGATTAAGGACTTTTTCTCTCAATACAACATTTTCTGAAGGGCCGCCGATTCGACTCGTTTGATGAAGTCGAGGAAGCGTGTCAATAATTTTTTGATTCAAAGCCGGCCGAATGGTACTTTGACCAGATCCGAAAGCTTGCAGATCGATGGCAGAAAGTCTTGGAAAATGATGGTCTTTATTTTGAGCAATATTTTTGTTGTTTTTGCGAGTAAAATTTCAATTTTTTGCAAGTGTTTACGAATTTTGGGACAACCTAATAGTATAACGAGAAACAAGATATTACAAAGGAAATGTTAATAAATAGTAAGGTAGAAATAAGTAAGTCCGAAGGTATTATCACTCTGCCTGACTAGTAGCTGTCGTTAACTGATCTCGTTAACTGCTGTACTTGACGGCTCGTATCTGCTCTTTAACTACTATCTAGAAGCCACGTAGGTAATTTATATATGTTGCAATAGGAAGAGACCATTCATCGTAGAAGGGTATCATAACAGTTGTCCTCATCTTTATTGTCATATTCAAGATTTTTCGGCCTTTGTATGCTCCTACCTTCTTCGGCTGATTAGAATTTTGAACCTAACGCTTTATTTAGATTGTTCTCGTTCCAGGAGTCATTCTATTCCCGGATTCCTTAATTATTTCGATTTAACTCAACTAGATATTTTTTTTGGTTATTATATCGCCAGGTATTGAACAACTCTTGGGGTCAAATCACTTAATCCAACTCACGCTTTTGTCCTTGAGAATATCAATGTTTGAATTTCGATGACTTAATGTCTCAGTGGCTGTGCGTTGTGGTGCGGTGGATATCGACTCGGAACGACAAATCGGGGGTTGCCGAGTTCGAATTCCACTTGAATTCCTTGCATTCACTTACGCACAAATACCAGTGGGTAAAGCTATTAATCGTTCTCTTCTCTCCAGTCATGGGTTAAATAATAAGACAGATTGGGTTCTATAGTCTTGGCTGGCAACCGCTCTACCGCAGAAAGCAATGGCAAACTACTGCGGGATAATCTTCTGTCCAGTCAGTCATGTCTCTTTTGAGACATGATCGCCCAAGCGTGTAGCACGTATGGCACTTTACTGACAGAATGTCTCAGAAAGTTTCTTTTTAAACAGAGCTCATATTACAATTTTGATGTTTGTAATTGGATTACTTTAGCACTCCATGTCACTGGTTCCCCTATTATTTTCATTTCAACGTTTGGACGGCTTAAGAAATTGTTGTGGCCCAGTATAAGAAAATATATTTGAATAAAAGGAGACAGTTTGCTTGGTATAAACCGCCTATATGTAGATAGAGATCTAGGTGGGGAAACACACAAAAATAAAAAGAGGAGACAAACAGTTCAGCAAATATAGATAAACAGAGCTGGGTAGCTGAGTTCTTCGCAAAAATCTTAAAAATTTAAAATTTAAAAATTTAAAAAAAGGGATGTAGATAACATTTACACGGAGATAATACTAAATAAACAATATATATATATATATATATAATTTAAAATTTGTGTATTTAGGCAGCAAATTTTCTTTTAGACATGTCAGATTAAATAAATTGCTTATTTTTAATAAAACCCATTGATACCCACGGATAATCTTTCTCGTATTACAATCAAAAGATGTCGGAAATGAACTGAAACGTTGACAGATGTTATTTTCATTCATTTCTTAAGGTACCCAAGTACTTTCAAATATCGAGCTTGAAAGAAAGTTTGAAAGAAAGGCAAGAGGGTGAAAGTACTTGGGTACCTTAAGAAATGAATGAAAATAACATCTGTCAAAGTTAGAGCTTATTTCTGACAAATTTTGATTGTAATACGTGAAAGATTATCAGTGAGTATGAACGGATTAAATTAAAAACAAACAAACAAACATAGTGTTTGCAATTCATGTAATCTGGCACACACACACACACACACACACACACACACACACACACACACACATATATATATATATATACTGTTTTATTATCGATGGATATAATCTAATGAAAGGAAGGAGGTTCATAAAGACAGAAGAACCCACAAGTACATTATTTCTATTCTTATGGGCTACCCTTAACTGATTAAAAATAGTAACGAATTTTTTGGGAATATCCATAAAGATTATTTCTAACACCAGTGACTAACCATCGCCTGACGACATAGAATTATTATTACTGAAACACGACAGCTTTTGTGCAGTGAGGTAAAAAGTTTTTATTATAACTAATAATAATAATAATAATAATAATAATAATCAATAATAAAAGAAGGCAGTAAAGGCAAACAAGATTTACAGTTAGTAGATTCTGTAGAAAAGCAAAACAGAAGCCAAGAACCAACTATTGCGGCAAAAAATATGAGAAAGAAAGCCAACGATAAAACTCTTGAATAGATGAAACAACTCTGGCAAGAAAACCTCTGCATGGCCAAAATCCAGAACTTGCTAATAAACCCAATGTTGACAAAGTTAATACTCGTCTATGATTACGTATATCTGGATTAAAGTCTGAGACTGAAGGATTTATTCTTGCAGCGCAAGATCAAAGTCTTTTCACTAGGTACTTTCAGGCAAATATTACATCATAATGTGGATCCAAATTGCAGGTTTTGTGATAAACACCAAGAAACAATAGACCATCTAATCTCAGGATGGTGTGTATTTGTCCCAAACGAATATAAAAATCGCCACGATAGAGTTGGGCAATATTTACATTGGGCAATGTGCAAACATTATGGAAAAGCTGTAAACAAACACTGGTATGAACATCATCCAGCACCGGTTACAGAAATAGAAGATGTAACCATTCTATGGGATTACACCATCTACACAGACAGAAAAATTGAAGCAAACAGGTCAGACATTATTGTTAAAAACCAGAAGGAGAAAACTTGTCTATAAATTGATATGGCTTGTCCAGCGGATTGTAACATAGCAATCAAGAAATTTGAAAAACTGTCAAAATATAAAGACCTGGAAATTGAAATAGAAAAAATGTGGAAATTGAAAACAAGAGTTGTGCCAGTGATAGTAGGTGCACTTGGAATGATAAAAAATGGAACAAAACAACACATTGAAAGAATCCCTGGAAACCCCAGCTTAAGAGATATACAAAAAATTGTCTTATTAAGTACAGCCCACACACTAAGGAAAACGTTATCTATGTAATGCTGGGGATGATAGGGAAGATAGAAAAACATGAAATGGAGTCATAACAACACGCCACTACCTGCCTTAGGTCTCCCCGCAGACTTGGTTGGTAGTGAGACCAAAGCAGAAATCGAAATATGATGAAAAATGACATAATAATAATAAAATTATATATATATATATATATATATATATATATATATATATATATATATATATATACAAATGTTGGACAGCCCTTGTCTGTATTTTCACCTGAAATTAAAACTAAAACATTACGTTTAGAACAGCTCATGATTAACATAATAAACATTCATTGTCGGCTATATTTAACAATATATATTTAAAAAATTATCTGCTGCCTCGATACACTATATATATATATATATATATATATATATATATATATATATATATATATATATATAGAAAAAGGAAACTAAAATATTTAGAACACACAATAAAGAAGGACTGCTTAGCAAATTTCATAACTAAACCTTTATTTTGATCACTGATTTAGATTGTTCTCGTTCCATTGGTCATGCTCTTCCAGATGGCTTAGTTTTCTCCGTTTGACTCAACTCTCTATGTTTACAATTTACACTGCTGTAGCGTCAACTCTTTGGGACAAGTCACTGGGTGCAACGAACACTTTTATCTGATGGACCATACCTCCTTGAAGACTACAGTGTACCACAGTAATTGAAATAAAGAGTTTAATTCGAAATCCCATTCAACTGAAGGATAAGGTAGGAGCGAACAATGGCCAAAACGTTGTGAATCTAAACCTAAACTTATTTATGAATGGAAATTTGTCTGTGTATATAAGTGTTTGTGTGTCTATTAGCTATAGACTCCGAAACGGCTGAACCGATTTTCTGGAAAATTTAGACAGTTGTGCGAGTGTTCTTAGCTAGGTTTTGTGTCGAGGTACCCCCGATATATATCGAAAATCGATAATCGACAAAATCGGGTTATAGAAGGGGTGGTCAGATTTTAATCAAATTTGATACACTCATAGACAAAGACATAAGAAACGATATTCATATGTTTCAAGGTTGCACTTTTTACAATAGTGCAGAAAATCGATAATATATATATATATATATATATATATATATAAAAGGCAAGATATTTGTGTGTATGTCTGTTTATCTGTCTGTATGTCCTTTCACAAATCCACAATTTTTATCCGATTCTCACCAAACTTCACACAAATATTCTTCAGGCTGAATCTGAGCTTCAGGACCATGGATTAGTTTTAAATGTTTCATTACACCCGAGCAACGCCGGGCTATACTGCTAGTATGGCAATAAAGATGAGCACAAAAGTCGGAACAATGTGATAATGTAATTAAAACAATACCACATCTCAGAAATAAAGACATGTATTTCAGGTGAATATGGCAACATAGATCCGAACAACAGTGCGCACTCTGTAAATTATTACAATGTATGTGTATAGATGCTTTATACCCATTCGTAGAAGTGTCTTGAATTAACAGAACTGTGCCTTCCAGAAAATAAGGAAACTATCAATTTCGTTAAAAATAGAAAAGATAGAGCCGAGCTGCGATGTCATACGAATCTTTCTATATCGCTACAAATGTAAAACAATTCCCTTGAAGATGAAGTAAGAACAGAAAGTAATATTATAGCGGTTCTACCAACGGATGCACGGATGGACAGAATTCCGCGTACTAATCATGCAAGCCAAGACATTTTAATGAAAATGGGTACGAAAAAGACGCTTATATTCAAGACCGATCAGAGACAGGTGAAATTTTGTTTTTATATTAAGGATGTGCGTTGTGGCGCACTGGATATCGACTCGGAACGAGAAATCGGAGAGCCGAGTTCGAATTCCAGTTGAATTCCTTGCATTCACTTAAACACAAATACCCTTGGGAAAGGTATTAATCCGTCTATTCCTTCCAGTTATGGGTTAAATAGCAGGACAGATTGGGTTCTATAGCCTTGCTCGGCAACCAGTCTACCGCAGAAAGCAATGGCAAACTACTGAGGTATAATCTTCTGCCCAGTCAGTCATGTCTCTTTCGAGACATGATCGCCCAAGCGTGTATCACGTATGACACTTAACTGACTGATTAAGGATGTGCGTTGTGGTGCAGTGGATATCGACTCGGAACGAGAAATGGGGAGCCGAGTTTAAATTCTTTGCATTCATTTACGCGCAAATCCCCTTGAGAGAGGTATTAATCCGTCTTTTCCCGCCAGTTATTCGTTAAATAACAAGACAGATTGTGTTCTATAGCCTTGGATGGATACCAATCTGCCGCAAACAGCAATGTCAATCGACTGCGGGATAATCTTCCGCCCAGTCAGTCATGTCTCTAAAGAGAATCGCCTAGACTTGTATCACGTATGGCAATTAACTAACTGACTGAATATAATACTTGAAAACATGATTAAGGCTTCTACTGGGAATGAATTGGGGGATCAGTTTTATATTGTTATGAAGTAATAAACTGATCCCCCACTAATTACTAGTCAAGAATATAATACATTTTTCCCACTCTACCTATGAGTCAAATAATAAGATAGATTGGGTTCTATAGCTTTGGCTAGCAACCAGTCTACCGCAGAAAGCAATGGCAACCTACTGCGGTATAATCTTCTGCCCAGTCAGTGATGTTTTTAAAAAGACATAATCGTCTGAGCTTGTATCACGTATGGCACTTAACTGACTGACTTAATATAATAGTTGAAAACATGATTAAGTCGTCTACTGGGCATAAAGTGGGGAATCAGTTTCCAATTGTTATGAAGTAATAAACTTATCACCCACTAATTACTACTTAATAAATATGCGGGATAATCTTCTGCCCAGTCAGTCATGTCTCTTTCGAGACATAATCGTCTGAGCTTGTATCACGTATGGCACTTAACTGACTGACTGACTGAATATAATAGTTAAAAACATGATTAAGTCTTCTACTGGACATAAAGTGGGGGATCAGTTTTCAATTGTTATGAAGTAATTAACTGCTCACCCAATAATTAATACTTAATAAATATGCGGGATAATCTTCCGCCCAGTCACTCATGTCTCTAAAGAGACATAATCGTCTGAGCTTGTATCACGTATGACTGACTGAATATAATACTTGAAAACATGATTAAGGCTTCTACTGGGAATAAAATGGGGGATCAGTTTTATATTGTTATGAAGTAATAAACTGATCCCCCACTAATTACTAATTATCTGAATCATGCAAGCCAAGACATTTTAATGAAAATGGGAATGACAAATACACTTATCTTCTAAACCAATCAGAGACAGGTGAAAAATTTTGTTTTAAACAAAAAACATAGAATACGCAACATTAACTGGGAATACAAAACTTCCATGCAAATGGAAATACATTGGAGCAAGTATATAAATACAAAAATAGAATTTAAAATAATGTCTTCACGTTGGATTTATTCAGTATTTACAGTTAGTCAGTCAGTTAAGATTATCCCGCAGTAGGTTGCCATTGCTTTCTGGGGTAGACTGGTTGCTAGCAAAGGCTATAGAACACAATCTGTCTTATTATTTGACTCATAGTTAGAGGGAGAAGAGATGTATTATATTAGTAAGTAGTAATTAAGTGGGGGATCAGTTTATTACTTCATAACAATAGAAAACAGATCCCCCACTTTATGACCAAGCCTTAATCATGATTCCAACTATTATATTCAGTCAGTTAAGTGCCGTACGTGATACACACTTAGGGCGATCATGTCTTGAAAGAGATATGACTGTCTGGCAAAGATTATCCAGCAGAAAGTTGCCATTGCTTTATGCGGTAGACTGATTGCCAGCCAAGGCTATAGAACCCAACCTGTCCTATTATTTGACTCAAAGGTAGAGGAGCAAGTGATATATTATTAAATAATAATTAGTGGGAGATCAGTTTGCTACTTCATAAGAATATAAAAATGATCCCTTACCTTATGGCCAGTAGAAGCATTAATCATGTTTTCAACTATTATGTTCAGTCAGTCATTAAAGTGCCATTCGTGAAACACGCTTTGGGCGATCATGTCTTCAATAAGACATGACTGATTAGGCAGAATATTATTCCGCAGTAGGTTGCCATTACCTTCTGCAGTGGACTGGTTACTAGTCACGACTATAGAACCCAATCTGTACTGTTATTTAACCCATAACTGAAGGGAAGAGTCGGTTAATTACATTTCCCAAGTTTATTTGTGCGCAAGTGAATTCACGGATTTCAACTGGAATTTGAACTCGGCTCCCCGATTTGTCATTCCGAGTCAATATCCACTGCACCGCAACGCACATTCATAGGCAATCCTGAAAGATCAAAGAAGTCCTACTAGGATTTATTATTGGCGAGTATCAGCACAGAATTTTTTTTCATCTTTTTGTGCCGTGTCCTTTCAGGGCGTGGGTGATCATGGTCTTCCACTTGCCCCTATCATTTGTCGCTCCTAACATTTTTTTATTTGATATCTCTCTCAAACTCCGCTCTGCCATCCACTTGCTCAAGACTATCAAGTATGTCTCGCTCTCCTTTCCCTTGTCTCTCTTTCCCTCTATCCGTCATGTGAGTATTAGATTCTCTAAGCCCTCCTTTCTCATAGGTATAAAACTTGCAACAGATAAATAGACATATAGATACAAAAACCTCTTAGACTTCCACTTGCTACTGTCCCTTGTCGCTATTAACATTTTTCCTCTTGGTATCTGTCCCAAACACCACTTCACAATTCACTTGCTCAATCCCATTAAGTACGCCAGGCACTGCTTTCCCCTGCCTCTCTTTCTTTCTATCTACCCTGTGAGTATTAAATTCTTCAGGCCCTCTTTCCTCATTACGTGTTCCAGAAACCTCAGCCGTCTATTCCTTGTTTGAGCTTCCTTTTCTTTTGCATCCTTTCCAAAACTGCTTATATCACAATCGGAAAACTTATGGATTTATTGACTGATTGATTTGATTTGTTACGGCTTATCAACCTTTTACAGGTTATTTACAACATTAAAATATTTTTAAATCGTAAGAACTTTTGGGGAGATAATAAAAAATTACCGATACCAGTCCTACTAAATAACCTAAAACTGGATTGGAAAACGGTTGAGTCCTTTCTTTCTCAAGTATATTTACGCGTAAGTCAGTATAATGAACCCGACTTGAATTGGAACTCCGATTTTCGATTTCTAATTCAAAGCCGTTACCCATTGTACCACGTGCATCTCGAAGTTTACGGCATCTAAGCGACCCCCCCCCATCTAGATACTTAACTTGCTCGACATTGCTTAACTTCGTTGGTCGAAGACACGTTTACATCGCATTTCAGCAAACAGAACTTTGTTAGTGAGATGTGTGTGCGGCTCGACTTCCGAATTCAAGTTTCAAAGACTTAGAACGAGAAAGCAAAACTTAACAAAGACACAGAATCGGCGAATTCATTGCAGACAAAAGTTTCTGAACAACAGCATCAATAACAATAAAGGACTCATGTGTACGGCAGTAAATTTCAAGGAACTCTGCTTTTGAAAAGCGGGAGAGTAAGGCGAGAGACGACTGACTATAAAGGTGAGTAAGGGGAAGGGAAAATTTTGAGTAAACATATTTACTGAAAATTCTTCCAAATGACATGCATATTAGACAAGTCGGTAAAAGTAACGAATTCAAATGATAAGTATGAATGAGGAAAAAAAAAAAAAGCCGACGTATTCCAGCTCCAATGGGAATTCCGGTGAGATTGAAAAAAGAAAAAATAAGCAAGTTCGATCCATTATTTTCTTTTCCAATATATATTGTAGCTCTCTTCATTTGTTTTTTTTTTTTGTTTTTTTGTTTTTTTACAAAGAAGAAAATCGGGCGTAGGAAAATGTCTCCAAAGAAAGGGCACGCTTCCTTATTATTTGATGTTAGAATCAGTAAAGCGCTGAATACTTTCCACCATTTTATAATCAGATTCTGTTTGTAAAGCAAGAAAAGAAAAGTTTCACTAACTAAAATCAAAAGAGAACGAAAAAAAAAAAATTAAACAAACCAAAGAAAAAATATATATGGTCTCCATTAACACAAGGGAAAAAAAAATGGCTGACGAGTTTAAGAGTTCCGAGGTCACGTGGTACATTATTCAACATGGCTGCGTTTTATCACGTTAAACATGCTCGGCTTTAAAATTTGAGAAAAAAGTTTTCGTTTTTTTGCTTCAGTTAGCTTTCGGGGGTTAATGATGAATGATAATGTTGATAGTTTTCAAGTAATAACAATGAAAAGAAAAATAACTCTGGCTGTGATACGATTAAAATATTAACACTGAAATGAAAAAGGAGGTATACAAAAAGACGGCAGCGAAAAAAATATTAATATATAATAATTAGAAAAACATAAGAACTATTAATGAAAACATAAGAAAATACACAATAATAATAATAATAATAATAATAATAATAATAATAAGTGTTGTTATTATTATAAGAAAACTGAGATGTTTAAGATGCAAATCGCAAAAAGAATACCTCAAATTAATAATAATAATAATAATAATCACCAAAAAGACGTAGAAGAAAATAGTAATAATAATGACAATCATAATAATAATGAGCAGAAGAATAGAATTGAGACGAAGATGAAAACTGATGACAAAATTACGTAGACATTAGTAATTTGATCATCTGTTTTTAATCATTTCACTCCGAAGAAAGCAGTTTAACTGCCACTGGTGTGCAGGGGGTTGCATGGAAGTGATCTCATTCCAGTGCTGATCTCTAGAAATATTCCGTCTAGTTCTTATTTTTATTTTCTGCTGTTGAATTATAGCAAACCCGTTTCCACCGAGTTCAAGTACCCACTACCCGATTCTGAAATTGAACTCACAACCACTATATTCACAAACCAACGGATTTATCCACTAGGTTAATATCCCGTGTGACAACAAAAACAAAGTGGAGTTGTTTGATGTTGTTTTCAGGATACCGTCTCCAGAGTTTCATAGACAAACACTCCACAAATTGCTCCGTCTACTTACCCGGAGATACCATCAATATATATATATATATATATATATATATATATATATATATATATATATATATATTAATCATATCTCCCCAAGAAAGGCATTTTACTGCCACTAGTGTGCAGGGGGTCGCATAGGAGGAAAAAGAGTGACAGGTTATAAGCGGTGTCAAGGAAGTGGGTAAGAGTCATAGTGTTTTGACCCTGGTTTGGGGGTTAACTATTTGCCCATAGCTGGGACCCTAACCTGGGAATAACAGCAATTAAGAGGTGGTTTCATACTCCTCACAACCTCCCAATCAGGGCCTTGCTGCCTGATGCAGTTTACCGTCGTACCCAGGATTTCTTATTAAATAAATCTCGCGATATTAGGTATCTAAGAAAGGCTCCATGAAGAAGTGAAGAAGAAAAAGAAGAAGAAGAAGAAGAAGAAGAAGGATGTGGTGAAGAAGAAAAAGAAAAAAGTGAAGGAGGAGAAGAAGGAAAAGAAGAAGAAGAAGAAGAAGGAAAAGAAGAAGAAGAAGAAGAAGAAGGAAAAGAAGAAGAAGAAGGAGGAAATGAAGAAGAAGAATAAAAATAAGAAGGAGGAGGAAAAGAAGAAGTAAGTTGAGGAGGAGGAGGAGGAGGAGGAGGAGGATTAAAAGATGATTTGCAATAAAAGCAACAAGCACAACCGCAAAAAAAGAACAATGAGGTGAAAGTAAACAAACATATTAATAATATTAATAATGACAATAAGAATGAGAAAAAAGAAGAAAATTAAGAAGTAGAAGACGACAAGAAGGACAACAGTTGCAATAAAAGCAACAATAACCCCAAAAAACGGACGATGAGATGGAATAAACAATAATAATAATAATAATAATAACAACAACAACAACAATAGAAAAGGTCTTTTGTTGGGAATGAGAAATCGGGAAGCCGAGTTCGAATTCCACTTAATTCCTTGCATTCACTTACGCTCCAATACTCTTGAGAAAGGTATTAATCCATCACTTCTCCCTCCAGCTAGGTGTTAAACAGCAGAGCAGATTAGGTTCTATAGCCTTGGTTGGCAATCAGTCAACCGAAGAAATTAATAGCAATCCACTGCTGGAAAATCTTCTGCCTAGGCAGTCATGTCTCCTCCAAGACATGATCACCTAAACGTGTATCACGTATGGCACTTAACTGACTGATCTGGATAAAAGAATTGAAAGGACAGATTGGGTTCTATAGCCTTGGTTCGGCAACCAGTCTACCGCAGAAAGCAATGGCAACCTACTGCGGGATAATCTTCTGCCCAGTCAGTCATGTCACTTTCGAGACATGATCGCCCAAGCGTGTATCACTTAACTACTCGACTTACTGATTGTTTGTGGAGAAGGAAAAATGAAGAAATCGAATGTGAAAACATGAAACAAAAAGGTGGAGATGTAAGTTTTTTTTATAGACATATCCCCCCAAGCAAGCATTTTATTGTCCCTGTTTTGCAGGGGGTTACATAGAAGGAAAGTTATAAGAAAGTGTGACTGGTTATAAGGGGTGTCAGGAAGTTGGTAAGAGAAGCATGACTGTGGACATAAAGTGAGGGCTCCATTTATATACTGATTGTAATATAAAATTGATCCCCCACTTTATATTAACATAATAATTTCTTGTCTGTTGATAAGCCGTAGAAAACAAATTAATCAGTAAATGAAATAATGATTAGCTACATATGCATGTCTTTTAGATTTATTTACATTCTCTGGAATACAAATGTACAGAATTTTTTTTTTTTAATAATCTTATCGCCCCAAGCAAGGCATTTTATTGCCACTGTTTTGCAGCGGGGTTACACAGTAGGAAGGTTATAAGAAAGAATGACAGGTTATAAGGGGTGTCAGGAAGTGGGTAAGAGAAATATGAGTATACTGATGAGAGTGAATTGGACGGAGAAAGGAGCATGAGAGAGAGGTTGAAGGTTAGTGAGATAGGAGATGACTATTGACTTTACATTTAAATTCTTGGAGATTATAGCTGTCGGAAAAGCAAGTAAATGGAAAGGAATTCCACATTCGGGAAGTGCGAGAAAAGAAGCTGATGGAGTAGAATTTGCGTTTACATTTTATTGGTTTCACAGTAAAAGGGTGAGTCCTAGTTGCTAATCTTGTGGCTCGAGTAAATTTATATATAGGGGCACCAGTGAGCTAAGTTCATCGGAGCAGGAACCGTGAAAGTATTTGTAGAAGAGACACAGGGAATCCACATTGTGCCGGTGAGAAAGTGACTGCATCCGAGCTGCTAAGTCGGAATCTATCACATTACATATTCTCCGTTGGATTTTGTCAAGGACACCTAAGTGGATAGCAAGAGCACCCGACCAGATATGGCAGCAGTATGCACGGGCGGATGGTAGATTTATATATGGGTAGGACGGATTCAGACGGGAAAAAAACTTCCAGGCCCTACAGAGAGAACCGACTTTCTTAGCAGCGGACTTAGAATGGATTCTATATAGTCATTCCATTTGAGAGAGTTAAGCCGAGGAGGCGCAGTGATTTGCTTTCAGGGAGACTAGCCTGATCCATGTAATGGGAGGAAGAAGAAAATCCGGAGGTAGTAAAACGAAGTAGAAGAAGATCATGACAAAGGACAATAAGATGAAGAAATGATTGTAACAAATGTAATATTTGAATATCAAGAAGAAAAGAAAAAAGAAAACAGCTATTGAAAAACAGCTGGAAGCCTCAAAGAACAATGTGAATGAGAAAATCGCTCTGAGTACTTCATTCACAATGATAGGAGACTGGTCAAAATGAAATAAGCTACTCCGAACCCGTTTTTATGATTGAAAATGAAATAAAAGCCTACAAAGATATATAGTTCGAGCTAAATTTTACGCATTTCTTCATAATATAACAAAGCAACATCTATGTGCACATATATATCTTTATTCCCGAGGCAATGTCCGGACAAGCCAAGATGGCGTTTAAGGCAGACATGTTTGCGTGATGGCCGGATATTCATCACTTTCTTTCCCGTCAGCAGTTCCCTTGTTCCTACTTTCGCACAGTTCCTCCCCCAGCTGTCCCCGCTAGCAACAATTCTATTTTTTTTCTCGCTGTATTGATTCTGAAAGCAATTTTTAAAAAGATGTTTAGCGTTTTGTTTTCCTTTTCATATCTACCCGCGAGACATATATTCTGTTTGTTGATTCAGAAGTTAAAATCGACCAGTGCAACATTAAATATTCACCAGAATTATCTGTTAGCATTGTCTTTTATCGTGAGGAAATTGTTTCCAAATGAAGAATGTTTGTGACACCTTGTCACGTGCAGTGTTTTTTATTCTTGTGTTTGGACCATCTTGCCGGGTAGAGATGTGGAGATCTCTACTTTTTTATTTGTCGTCTCCATTCAAGACGGAGGCGATCATGGACTTCCACTTACCGCTTTCCTTTGTCGCTCTTGACACTTTTTCTCTCGGTATCCCTCACAAACTCTTCTCGCACTTCCACTTGCTCAAGCTTATCAAGTATGTCAAGCGTTGTTTTTCCCTGTCTGTTTTTCCTTCTATCCGTCTTGTGAATATTAGATTCTCTAACTGATCTTTCCTCATCAGGCGCGCTGGAAACTTGTCTGAGATAAAAAGAAAAAAGTAGACATAGCATCTAGAAGGTTATTAAGCATCAACATTAGTGATATCCGAGGGTCATTCAATAAATAAGTTGAATTTTTCGGTATAAGGACTTCTACAGGGTCATTTAATAAATAAGGTGATTTTTTCGGTATAAGGACTTCTACGACGGTGATTTAATAAATAAGGTGATTTTCTCTGTATAAGGACTTCCACGAGGATCATTTAATAAATAAGGTGAATTTTTCGGTATAAGGACTTCTACGACGGTGATTTAATAAATAAGGTGAATTTTCGGTATAAGGACTTCTACGAGGGTCATTCAGTAAATAAGTTGGATTTTTCGGTATAAGGACTTCTATTCGATGAATTTTTTGGTATAAAGACTTCTACGAGGGTCATTTAATAAATAAGGTGAATGTTTTGGTATAAGAACTTCTACGAGGTTCATTCAATAAATAAGATGAATTTTTCGGTATAAGAACTTCTACGAGGTTCATTCAATATATAAGGTGAATTTTCCGTTATAAGGACTTCTACGAGGTTCATTCAATAAATAAGTTGAATTTTTCGGTATAAGAATTTCTACGAGGGTCATTCAATAAATATGTTGAATTTTTCGGTACAAAGACTTCTATAAGGGTCATTCAATAAGTTGAATTATTCGGTCTAAAGACTTCTACGAGTGTCATTGAATAAATAAGGTGAATTTTTCGGTATAAGGATTTCTACGAGTGTCATTCAATAAATAAGGTGAATGTTTTGGTATAAGGACTTCTACTACAGATAGAAGCTTACTTTATTTTATTTTTCAACGTAGTCTCCCAGTAGTGTCACACACTTTTCCCATACGTGCACAAGCTTCCGCATTGCCTCAGCGTAAAAATCTTTGGAAAATCAGGTGAAAGTCATAAGGGGCAAGGTCTGGGCTGTAAGGAGGGTGGGGGAGTTGTTCCCAGCCCAGCTCGTTGATAGTCTGACCGTTGCTATGTGAAGCCTTGCGTTGTCTTGATGAGTAGCCAAGGTCATGATAGACTATTTTGTGTGCTGTCCCAACAGATAAGCACAAAGTCCTTGCAATGTCATCCACTGTCACCCTTCTGTCAGATTGAATGAGGTCATTGACTGATTCAGTCACCTCAGGAGACCTAACTTCTGTATGCCTCTCAGGCCTGTTTTCATCCTCAACACTGCTCCGTCCTTTTTTAAATACCTTAGCCCACTTGTAGACATGTTTGGTTGAAACAGGTGGCATCGTACACAGTTGACATTCTCTTATGAATTTCAACTGGTTTGCACCCTTCAGCAACCAAAAATTTTATAACTGACCTCTGTTCAGGCCTGCAGCAGGATTCTTGGTTGTCCATCTTGGTTAATCTCCACAATTCTTAAAGTTTTTTTTTCAATCTGCAAAAAAAAAAAAAAAAAAAAAAAATCAAATCCTTTTGAAAAAGAAGCAAAGGAAAAAAATAAAATAAAAAAGTAAGTTTCTATATGTATTAGAAATCATTAGACCAAAAACTTTATCTTATTTATTGAATGACCCACGTAAAATTACCCCACACAAATTACAAACCTCTAATTAACAACTTTATTACGACCAAATGGCAAGAGTTGTGGAACTCCTGCAAAAATAACAAACTACAAAATTAAACCCATCCTCCAAGAATGGATAGAAATTAAAATTTCCAATAGGAAAATGTCAAGAAGAGAGGAAGCAATGATGACTAGACTTCAAATAGGCCACACTGCTGTCACCCATTCACACCTACTTAAAGGTGAGGAGGTACTAATTCGCATTCCATGTCGGAAGTTCTACAAAGTGAAACATATACTAACGGGCTGCATAGATCTTGAACAAATGCGAGTAAGATGCTATGAAGAAAACAATATGAAAGACATCTTCAACAAAGCTGACCTAAATGACCTTTTAGAATATCTAAAAGCAACAAAATTATATAACAAAATATCGTTGCAAAAGAAGATAGCATTTAACCATCACACATCAAATCCCAACAACTCTACTTATATCTCGACACCAATACTCACAAAAGATCAACAAGCAGTAAACAAAAACCAAATTCTTCAGAATTAAATGACCCAAAAGAGTAGATATGCTGGTAAAACTAACAACTAAACTAAACTAAACTTCACATATCTCTTCCTTTCTTTTCCTTTTCGGTTGCATCCAAAACCTTGTCGTTTCTCACATGATATCCTCAACATCCTTCTGTAGAACCACATTGCTGTTACTTCGATTTTATCCTTCATCTTTGAAGCGATTGTCTAGCATTCGCTGACATATAGAAGGACAGATATCAGATAACAGTCCAGTACGTTTTTCTTTGTTTCCAGTGAAATTTTCCACTTCTCTCAAGGCTCTGCTTAGCTTTGAAATGCATCCATGCCAATGCCTCTTCGGGTCTCAGTGTTGCACTTTCCGTTCTCAGTTAAAACTCTTACCAGGAGAGAAGCCAGACAAACAAAAAATTAATAAATAAAAAAAAATAAAACAACAAACAAGACAAATAAAAAACAAAAAACTTTGGGGAAAGTATTAATCCGTCTCTTCTCCTTCCAGCTGTGAGTTGAATAGCAGGACAGATTGGGTTGTCTATCCTTGGTTGGCAACCAGTCTACCGCAGAAAAAAATGGCAACCTACTTCGGGAACATCTTCAGCCCAGTCAGTCGTGTCTGTTTCAAGACAAAATCGCCCAATCGTGTATCAAGTGTATTGTTGCCACAGCTACGCTGGAACTGCCTAATCTTCACTTTCCATCCTCGACCGAATACAGAAAGGTTTACTCGGTTTCATATTTGAGGATCTGTTTTCAGGCCGTCAGTAAAATTTCCACAGACGAAACGTTGCTAGACACTAATTAGTCTATCGCTATTTCATTGACAATCACCGTTAGAACCCGCTATCTCACGTACACTGACTAGACCTTTCCTTAATTTCTTTGTTTTCGATTGGTAAGGAGAAATTCCGCTCAAAGAGTTTATTTACCAGAACTGTTATAATCTCCGTCCTGAGTATGACAACAAACTATATGGGACAGTAAAACCTCTGATCAGGAGGGTGTGAGAAGACGGGAACCAACTCGTAATTGCTGTTGATCCCAGTTCTACAGGAACTATCCGGAGTAGTAGTACCTTTTAATGTCCCAACTATGGGCAAATATTTTCCCCCTAAACTGGTCTCAAAATACAGTCCGTGTGCATTTAAAAAATATATAACTTTATTTGTAGTTGCGATAGAAATAATTTGTAAAAAGGATTAGAAAGAAGTAAAACTATATTTTTGAAGGTTTTATTGAACGTTTATTTAAGTTTCCACATGTCATCCATCATTAGCAATACAAAGGGTAATACGATTTTGCAGTTCATGGAAAACATTTGCCAACTGATTTACAGTAATGCCTGAAATCACATTAGTTATTCTAACTTTCAAATCTTCTAATGAACTAGGTTTGGTTGCATACACAATTGTTTTCACATGTCCACATAAAAAATATAATGGTGTCAAATCTGGTGAACGTGGAGGCCAATAAAATGGTACAGCCCTTCCAACCCACCTGCTAGGAAATTCCTGATTTAGAAACTGTCTAACACGCAAAGCAAAATGACAAGAAGCTCTATCTTGTTGAAACACTGTATTATCTTTCAAGTTTAATTGTTCAAACTCATTTTTACCGATTATTTCTATCACAAATACAAATCCCAAATACAAATAAAGTTATACTTTTTTAAAAGTGCACACGAAATTTATGGACACTCTATGTTATGAAAGTTTTCACATATTTATTTAGAGTAAAAATAGCTGCAATATATTTTCATTGTAAGAAGAATTACCAGCAAATTATATTTGTAAATCTGTTATGGTACCCTATCTATAGTGGAACGAACTCTTCCTCCTTCAATAAATATTAACCTGCTTGACTTCCAGAGAGGCAGTTTTGCGACAGTCGAGAGGCAGTCTTGAGGCAGTCATGACGCAGTGAAACTTGGACAGTTCGGACGTACACTTCTATTTGCTGGCTACTAACTCTCTGATTGTGTATATATGTTCTGTTATTCTAATACGCTGGTTGAACCTACTTTCTTGTCTTCGTGTGTTTCTTCCTGGCCCTAACAGGCCACAGCGAAATCAAATTATTAATCCTTAAAAAAAATTTAAATTTTAACTGTAAATTATCCATAAGGAGTTGATATACCGCTAAACAAACAAACAGAAACTGTGGTAAATCACGAGTTAACTCTCACTGCAGATTTCAAGTGGAATGACTATATCGAATCCATAGCTAAATCCGCTGCTAAGAAGGTCGGTTCTCTCTGTAGGACCAGAAAGTTTTTCCCGTCTGAAACCATCCTACATAAATCTACCATTGCCCGTGTATTGAATACTGCTGCCATATCTGGTCGGGTTCCCTTGCTATCCACCTAGGGGTCCTTAACAAAATCCAACGGAAAATATTTAATGTGATCGATCCCGACTTGTCAGCTCAGATACAGTCACTTTCTCACCGGCTTCCCTGTGTCTCTTCTACAAGTACTTTCACGGCTTCTGATCCGATGAACTTAGCTCACTGGTGCTCCCTATATATGAATTTACCCGAACCACAAGATTAGCAACTAGGTCCTACCCTTTTACTGTGAAATCGATAAAATGTGAACGCATATTCCACTCCAGCGTCTTCTTTTCTCGTGCTTCCAACCTGTGGAATTCCATTCCGTTTACTTGCTACACCGACAGGTACAATCTCCAAGAATTTAAATGTAAAATAGTCGTCTCCTATCTCACTAAACTGCATCCTCTCTCTCATGCTCTTTCTCCGTCCACTCCGCACTCATCACTATTCTCATCATTCTCTTCCCCACTTCCTAACTCCCCCTATAACCTGTCACTCTTTCTCATAACTTTTCTTCTATGTAACCCCCTGCACAACAGTGGCAGTAAAATGCCTTGCTTTGGGCGATATGATTATTAAAAAAAAGCAACAACAAACAAGAACCGTGAAGGGAAAAAAAACCAACAATTCCTAACAACAAATATGTATTAACAATTTTACATTCATTAGAGAAAGGCATGAATGGAAAATAATCAAGAGTTGTCTTTCTTTGACTGCTAAGATGAAGTTCAATCAAAAGTGAATAACTCTGGAAATGTATTTAAGATATGGTCTTAGAAAATGTTCTTAGAAAATGATATTGGAAAATATTCTTGGAAAAGCTTCTTGGAAAATGTTCTTGTAACATACACTACCGGCCATAATTATTGGCCTCCCCAGTTTTAAATAAATGATGTATTTCATACTATTTTTTAGTTTTTATTGGATAATTCTAAATAAAAATAGAATGGTTCTTTTGTTATTACTACTTTGCAAATTCTTTAAAAGGCAGCCAGGAAGCCTTTGTTTTGACCAGTTAATAAGACGAAGAGACTGACATAGGGAAGAAAGCACATAAAACTTGATACCAGAACAGTTCATTTTATGTGCATATTGTTGTGCAGTATTAAAAATGAAACATTCTATTTTCATTTAGAATTATACACATGGCAATAAATACTAAAAATAGTATGAAATACAGGATTTCTTTTTAAAAAAAACTGGCCGGTAGTGTATGTTCAATTAGAATATCGCTGCAAAAGGTTCTAGAATGAAATTTGAAATTTGGTTATTTGGTGGTTGTCACATGTTCCCTCACATGCCTTCTGCCGTTGGGGCTCCACTTGAAATGTATGTGATGTTTAACATGCATGTGTAGGTGTGAGTGAGGACGAGTCTTCAACTGACAGGGATTTGTTTGGCAGTTGAATTTTCACTAAGGAGCAGAGAAATGTCCACTCTTTATATTGCTGCTAGGAAGCTCAAAATGTCTGCGAGGGAAAACTAGTTTTTCACTTGCAAACAATATGATTGGCTAAAACTTAACCAAAGAGTGAGCGTCTACTTGGTAGACTGGAAAAGGCCAGTTTGATCTAATCTTCTACTAAAAACGAACAAAGACGATTACTTGAAAATAACGCGATTTGTAAATTGCCGCATAGCAGCGATTTGTAAACTGTCTCGTAATGAATGCACTGGTGATATATTAACCAATCATTACTTGATAAATCTGATGTAGTATGTATGAGTGTATCTGAGTATGTGGATGCGTGCGTAAGAAGGTTTCATACCTGTGCTCATAACTTGCTATTCTGCCTGGAACAATGTCATTTACGTCCAAATATTTACTTAAAGTTAAAATATAAGAATCGTTCATGATAATGACGAAATTAACAGCCGAAAGCGTTTGGATATACAGAACTTTTGGAAAGTTTTTCACACCTTGTGTCCAGAAAAGAAAACGCTTGTAAAGACACAAGAAAAATTAGATTAAATACATTTTTTAATGAAACTTGTATAAACGAGGGATCGCTCTATAAATACGCAATATATATATATATATATCAGAAAAATTAAGACAGACGCGTTATTTCATGGTAATTCGGAAGTATAGGCCTATTTCAGGCGAGCCATCTTCAGCTTCCGTCTTTATTCAACGAAGGATTCTACATGAATGGGATTCACAAAGACCTAACCATGTCAGTCTCTTCGTCTTATTAACTGGTCAAAACAAAGGCTTCCTGGCTGCCTTTTAAAAAATTTGCAAAGTAGTAATAATAAAGGAACCATTCTATTTTTATTTAGCATTATCCAATAAAAACTAAAAATAGTATGAAATACATCATTTATTTAAAACTGGGGAGGCCAATAATTATGGCCGGTAGTGTATGTTACAAGAACATTTTCCAAGAAGCTTTTACAAGAATATTTTCCAATATCATTTTCTAAGAACATTTTCTAAGACAATATATATATATATATATATATATATATATATATATGTATATGTAAATTACAGGGTGCGATGAGTAAATTGTTGTTATTTGCCTTGTAAAGTTTTGCAACGTAATATTAACAAAATAATCATTGTATTTTCATTTAGAATTACCCACTTGGCAAGAAATACTATAGTAAGTATGAAATACATCATTTAAAAAAAGAAACTGGGGTGGCCTAATAATTATGGCCGGTAGTGTATGTCCTTTAATATAACAGTTAATGCAGGACAATCTCATCAAAGTAAAGGAAACACTTGAAGAAACCGAAATGTGGATCTACAGAAAGATGCTGAGGATACCATGGACCAGTCATGTGATGAATGATGAGGTTTTGGAGAGGATGGAAACGGAAAAAAGAAACTAATACTTAATATCTTCCTAAGATAAGTAATGAAGAAGGTCAGATAGAGGTAAAGAGAGATAGGGTGAAACAACCTGTAACGTATTTGATAGGCTTGGGCAATCGATGGCAGAGTGGCGTTTAGGTAGGATAACAGAAAAAAATCGTGTTAAGAGCTACTGTGATAGAGAAATACGTAAGGCCATGATCGCCTATGTCCTGAAGGGCAGATAAGGCAAATAGGAAAAAGTCGTTCCATGCTTGGTGCCTTCAAATCCTTGTTAACCCTCTAGGGCCATTCGTATCATATTAGTGGGGGATCTGTTTATTTCTTCATAACAATATAGAACTGATCCCCCACTTTATGACAAGTAGAAGCCTTAATCATATTATATTATTAACCCTCTAGGGCCATTCGTATCATATTTGATACAGTATGAAAACAAGCCTTGAAAAAAATATTTTCCTGAAAATTTTTTTAAGAGAAATATTTTATAAATTTTAAATGAAAGCAGTACTGACTGCTCAGTCAATGAATACCAAATGTTTCCTTATAGGGAAATACCAAATGTTTCCTTATAGGGAAATACTGTATCAAATATGATACGAATGGCCCTAGAGGGTTAAGTAGTAATTAGTGGGGGATCTGTTTATTACTTTATAACAATATAGAACTGATCCCCCACTTTATGCCCTGTAGAAGCCTTAACCCTCTAGGCCATTCGTATCATATTTGATACAGTATGAAAACAAGCCTTGAAAGAAATATTTTCCTGAAAAATTTTTTAAGAGAAATATTTTATAAATTTCAAATGAAAGCAGTACTGACTGCTCAGTCAATGAATACCAAATGTTTCCTTATAGGGAAATACCAAATGTTTCCTTATAGGGAAATACTGTATCAAATATGATACGAATGGCCCTAGAGGGTTAAGTAGTAATTAGTGGGGGATCTGTTTATTACTTTATAACAATATAGAACTGACCCCCACTTTATGCCCTGTAGAAGCCTTAACCCTCTAGGCCATTCGTATCATATTTGATACAGTATGAAAACAAGCCTTGAAAAAAATATTTTCCTGAAAAATTTTTTAAGAGAAATATTTTATAAATTTCAAATGAAAGCAGTACTGACCGCTCAGTCAATGAATACCAAATGTTTCCTTATAGGGAAATACCAAATGTTTCCTTATAGGGAAATACTGTATCAAATATGATACGAATGGCCCTAGAGGGTTAAGTAGTAATTAGTGGGGGATCTGTTTATTACTTTATAACAATATAGGACTGATCCCCCACTTTATGGCCTGTAGAAGCCTTAACCCTCTAGGCCATTCGTATAATATTTGATACAGTATGAAAACAAGCCTTGAAAAAAATATTTTCCTGAAAAATTTTTTAAGAGAAATATTTTATAAATTTCAAATGAAAGCAGTACTGACTGCTCAGTCAATGAATACCAAATGTTTCCTTATTGGGAAATACCAAATGTTTCCTTATAGGGAAATACTGTATCAAATATGATACGAATGGCCCTAGAGGGTTAAGTAGTAATTAGTGGGGGATCTGTTTATTACTTTATAACAATATAGAACTGATCCCCCACTTTATGCCCTGTAGAAGCCTTAACCCTCTAGGCCATTCGTATCATATTTGATACAGTATGAAAACAAGCCTTGAAAAAAATATTTTCCTGAAAAATTTTTTAAGAGAAATATTTTATAAATTTCAAATGAAAGCAGTAGTGACCGCTCAGTCAATGAATACCAAATGTTTCCTTATAGGGAAATACCATTGTTTCCTTATAGGGAAATACTGTATAAAATATGATACGAATAGACCTAGAGGGTTAAGTAGTAATTAGTGGGGGATCTGTTTATTACTTTATAACAATATAGAACTGATCCCCCACTTTATGCCCTGTAGAAGCCTTAACCCTCTAGGCCATTCGTATCATATTTGATACAGTATGAAAACAAGCCTTGAAAAAAATATTTTCCTGAAAAATTTTTTAAGAGAAATATTTTATAAATTTCAAATGAAAGCAGTAGTGACCGCTCAGTCAATGAATACCAAATGTTTCCTTATAGGGAAATACCAAATGTTTCCTTATAGGGAAATACTGTATCAAATATGATACGAATGGCCCTAGAGGGTTAATAGGTTGAAACATATTTCACATATGCTGAGTATTTCTATAGTTTTTTAGAATGATTGCTTCTATTATCGTTAAACATCTTTGAACAATTATTAAAAAAATATTTTCTACAAGGGTTTTCTGAGGGTAGGAGCAAGTTGAGTATGAGTGTCATACAACTCACAAGATATGCAGAGAAGTGCAATGACTAACCACTCGAAATGAGAAATCCGAGAACGGTGTTCGAATTTTAGTAGGATTCGTTAAATTCTCTTCGCGGAAATACCATACATCTTTCCTATCTTAGCTTTGCTTTAAATAGCTTTGCTTTAAATGGCTTTGCTTTCAATAGCTTTGCTTTAAATAGCTTTAAATAGTTTTGCTTGAAATGGCTTTGCTTTAAATAGCTTTGCTTTAAATGGCTTTGCTTTCAATAGCTTTGCTTTAAATAGCTTTAAATAGTTTTGCTTGAAATGGCTTTGCTTTAAATAGCTTTGCTTTAAATGGCTTTGCTTTCAATAGCTTTGCTTTAAATAGCTTTGCTTTAAATGGCTTTGCTTTCAATAGCTTTGCTTTAAATAGCTTTAAATAGTTTTGCTTGAAATGGCTTTGCTTTAAATAGCTTTGCTTTAAATGGCTTTGCTTTAAATAGCTTTGTTTTCAATAGCTTTGCTTTAAATAGCTTTAAATAGTTTTGCTTTAAATAGCTTTGCTTTAAATAGCTTTGCTTTAAATGGCTTTGCTTTAAATAGCTTTGCTTTCAATAGCTTTGCTTTAAATAGCTTTGCTTTAAATGGCTTTGCTTTCAATAGCTTTGCTTTAAATGGCTTTGCTTTCAATAGCTTTGCTTTAAATAGCTTTGCTTTCAATAGCTTTGCTTTAAATGGCTTTGCTTTCAATAGCTTTGCTTTAAATAGCTTTAAATAGTTTTGCTTTAAATGGCTTTGCTTTAAATAGCTTTGCTTTAAATGGCTTTGCTTTAAATAGCTTTGTTTTCAATAGCTTTGCTTTAAATAGCTTTAAATAGTTTTGCTTTAAATAGCTTTGCTTTAAATAGCTTTGCTTTAAATGGCTTTGCTTTCAATAGCTTTGCTTTCAATAGCTTTGCTTTAAATGGCTTTGCTTTTAATAGCTTTGCTTTCAATAGCTTTGCTTTAAATGGCTTTGCTTTCAATAGCTTTGCTTTAAATAGCTTTAAATAGTTTTGCTTTAAATGGCTTTGGTTTCAATAGCTTTGCTTTAAATAGCTTTGCTTTAAATGGCTTTGCTTTCAATAGCTTTGCTTTAAATAGCTTTAAATAGTTTTGCTTTAAATGGCTTTGGTTTCAATAGCTTTGCTTTAAATAGCTTTGCTTTAAATGGCTTTGCTTTCAATAGCTTTTCTTTAAATAGCTTTGCTTTAAATGGCTTTGCTTTCAATAGCTTTGCTTTAAATAGCTTTAAATAGTTTTGCTTTAAATGGCTTTGGTTTCAATAGCTTTGCTTTAAATAGCTTTGCTTTAAATGGCTTTGCTTTCAATAGCTTTTCTTTAAATAGCTTTAAATAGCTTTGCTTTAAATGGCTTTGCTTTCAATAGCTTTGCTTTAAATAGCTTTGCTTTAAATAGCTTTGCTTTAAATAGTTTTGCTTTAAATGGCTTTGCTTTCAATAGCTTTTCTTTAAATAGCTTTGCTTTCAATAGCTTTTCTTTAAATAGCTTTGCTTTAAATGGCTTTGCTTTAAATAGCTTTGCTTTAAATGGCTTTGCTTTTAATAGCTTTTCTTTAAATAGCTTTAAATAGTTTTGCTTTAAATAGCTTTGGTTTGAATAGCTGGTCTGTTGCCAATTTGTTGTGTAGTTGTTGTGACGAATCTTTACCGCAACGTCTTAATGACCGGCATGATCAGAAGTTGGACACGGAAAACAAAAGGTAGGTTCAAAACAGTGTATTAGTATAACAAGGACATAGATACAAAGTAAGCGTTAATAATCAGCAAATAGAAATAAGTAAATCTGAACGGTACAGTTACGCTGCTTATTGCCTGAATCGTAGCTGTCTTTAACTGCGTATTTAACTATGTATTTAACTGCGTTACTAACTGCCTACGGAAGTCACGCAAGTAATTATATATAGTAAGAGGAAGAGTCCATTCTTCGTAGAAGTGCAACGCTGTTGCAGGAAGTTCTTCTACTTAATCTGTCAGGAATAAAAAAAAAGTCATGACCGCCTAAGTGTGTATAACGCATGGCACTTTAACTGAAAAAGTGGATAAAACATTGATAAGTTTTTTGTCGCTCTCATTAAACTAAGCACGCACGCACGTCAGTATATATATATATATATATATATATATACTATATCGAGGCAGCAAGTAATTTTCTAAACATATGCTATTAAATATAAGAGACAATGAATGTCTATTATGTTTAATCATGAGCCGTTCTAAACGTCGTATTTTTGCTTTAATTTCAATTGAAAATAAAGACAAAAATTCTCCAACATTTGGATAGTTATTTATTGGTTTTCTTCTAAGCTTTCGGCTCATATGAGCCATCTTCATAGAGGTTGTTTAAACTGAAATATTATAAAATCCACCATCACCGACGATTTTATTTTGTGTTGACATAAAACTCCGCTTGGCAACGGCAATAGTTACCAAAAATAATAAACGCATTTCTTAAATTTGTGATGCGGTTTTATGACGTCACACCGCGGGATAGCGCGAAATGACAACAAAACCAAATGCAATGTAATATGTCATTTCCTGTTTTAAAGTTGATTTTATTGAGTGTTGGTTGTTTTGAGTTGACATACATGGCCTCCAATATCTGCAGGTTCCTCTTACTGTGTGTATGAGTAAGGATCACTGTATTGTTGACCAAAATCTGTCTGATATTACCTACATGTTTATGTTTTTCAGAGAAATGTTGTTTAATAGTACTCTGATCAGAAAGATTACATGTAAGTCTACAGGAGAGCGTGGTTGTAGTAAAACCAATATATGTACTAGGTGTTTGATTAGTATTAGACATGCAATCTCTGAATGGGCATGTATATATATATATATATATGTATGTAAATTACATATATACACTACCGGCCATAATTATTAGGCCACCCCAGTTTCTTTTTTTAAATGATGTATTTCATACTATCTATAGTATTTCTTGCCAAGTGAGTAATTCTAAATGAAAACCGAACGGTTCTTTTGCTATTATTACTTTGCAAAATTTTACAAGGTAGCTAGGAAGCCTTTGCTTCGGCCAGTCAATAAGAAGAAGACACTAGCATGGGGAAAAGAGCACAAAAACTGGGCAACAGAACAGTTAATTTGATGTATATGTTATTGTGCAGTATTAAGAAAAGAATCATTCTATTTTCTTTTAGAATTATCTACTTGGCAATAAATACTAAAAATATTATGAAATACACCATTTCTTTAAAAAAAACTGGGCTGGCCTAAAAATGATGGCCGGTAGTGTACAGCACAAAACTTTTTATTTTATTTCCAGTGAAATTTTCGTCTATAGTCTACTCAGCTTCTGGAATGCATCGCCGGCCATGTAAGTTGTTCTTCGGATCTCAGTGTCACACTTTCTTCTGTTAGAATTCTTCCCAGGAATTTAAATTTCTGTACCTGTTTGATTTTAGCATCCGCCCCACCTCATTTAATTTGCATTTTGGGTTCCTCTTTTTACTTTTTTTTAGCTTATTTGGGGTCATTTCTTCGCGCTTATCAACCATTATGTCCTTGTAAAAATCGATATGAGAAAAATCGAAAAAAATCAATGGAGTTAATACTGCAGCTGTAAAACAGAGTTTAGAATGAAAGCACAAAATATGTTAACGAACAATTTAGAAAGAGAGTGTTTAGACCAACAATCAATAGGGACTGTTTCTGTACACTCCCGATTTTCATAAACGGTGCGAAAACTGTAAGCACACTAGAAAAACTAGATGAAGCCCATACAACATTGTCGACAAAAAGTCCGTATTGGTTATTGTTGCGAGTTATTTCGCGAAATTCAGTCGCCGCTTTAAAAGGGTTCGTTGAGTTCATATTCACAAGTTGTAGAATGTTTGAGCCGAGCATTTGCCCTTTTTAACGCCACCAAAACGTGTCGTTCAATTTCCAAAAAAAAGTAAAATAAAGGATGAGATTTAAACGCATTAAATAAAGAGCTTCAATTATTTTTCAACGTTTTTTTTTACAATAGGCTGTTAGTAATATTTACCAGTATTGTTCTCGAGGAACCGTAAAAGGGTTGTTGTCAGTCTGGTTGCACGAGTAAATTCTTGAGGGGGGGGGGCACCAGTGACCTATGTTCGTCGAAGCAGAAGCCATGAAAATATTTGTAGAAGAGACAGAGGGAAGCTACATCCCGCCGGTGAAGAAGTGGCTGGAGTTAAGCTGTCAAGTCGGGACCTATCACATTACAGATTCTCTTCTGGAGCCTGTCGAGAACACTGAGGTGAACAGCAGGAGCGCCTGACCAGAATTGGCAACACTATTCCATACACGGTCAGATGGTTGATTTGTATACGTGCAAGATGGATTCAGGCGGAAGAAAAACTTCTTGGCTCGACACAGGGACCCAAACTTCCTAGTAGTGATTCAACTTCACGCCTCTGTTCACATTTTTTTTTGCCCTTTCTCTGTCGTCCCCTGTAACTATTTCGTCTTCGTCTTCACTCTCCTCCTGCCTAAAGTTTTAACTCTCTTAAGTCAACAGTGTCTCTGGTGTGATGTAGACATGGTGTGGTCTTCCACATTCACATATGTTTAAGGAAATTTGCTATAACCAATGCGACTTTGTACTCTTACAAAGCCTGAAGCATATATGAGTGTGACACATTATCAAAGATTTTAAGGTAGTCTGCCCATGCTTTACTGAGATCTTTACCTCTTTTCTTGCAATTTTCCAGGATCATTTTGTTTATCAGTTCTTGATCTTTGCAACCATATGAACCTCTCTGACATTCCTTCTTTTCCAGGGTAAGAATATTGTTTTTACCGAGGCTTGTCAACTTCAATTCATCTAAGACCAAGCTGTTGTCTGTCAACCATTACAGGAAACCTCTCCTGCCTCCCATAAGCATGGACCAAGCGATTCTTCAGGAGAGTAATACACTACGCCTCCTCGGACTTACCCTGTCCTCAGACCTCAAATGGAACCACTATATTAAATCCATAGCAAAATCTACTGCTAAGATGGTTGGGTCACTATGTCGATCCAGGATGTTTTTTCCACCTGAATCCATCCTGCATATATACAAGTCAACCATCCGTCCGTGCATGGAGTACTGTTGCCATTTATGGTCAGGTGCCCCTGCCGTTCTCCTCAGTGTTCTTGACAGGCTCCAAAGGAGAGTCTGTAATGTGATAGGTACTGATCTGGCGGCTCGACTGCAGCCACTTTCCCATCGTCGAAATGTGGCCTCCCTTTGTCTGTTCTATAAATACTTTCATGGCTTCTGCTCAGAAGAACTTAAGTCACTGATGCCTCCGCAACAGGTTTTTACTCGTGCGACCAGACTGGCAACTGGGTCCCACCCATTTACAGTTAGGTTAGCCAAATGCAGACGACAATTCTACTCCTGCAGCTTCTTCTCTCGCATTTCCCGCCTGTGGAACTCGCTCCCATATTCTTGCTTTCCTGACGGCTACAACCTCCAGAAATTTAAATGCAATGTCAATACTCATCTACTAATCATTTGACTCTAGCCCTTCCCCCACTCCGTATATCCTTCCCTTTCTCTCCCCCCTTGCAACTGTCATCACACCTGCATTTTCATCTTTCTATTGCTTCTTTCTAATTGGTTTGTAATCCTTTTCTCCCTCCTCTAATTAATTTTATTTCAGTTATGTAGCCCCCACGCACATCAGTGGCATTTACGCCTTGCCCGGGGTGAAATGATTAAAAAAAAATCCCCTGCACATCAATGGCTGTACCGCTTTGTTTAGGTGAAATGATTAAAAAATAAAAGCAGAGAGTCGTGTATGAGCATTTGCTCTCTTATATAATTCAAGTCACCCTACTAATGACGATGTCGTATGTCTAAAGTAATCTTGGAATTATCTCAAGAGTCCGAAATATGGGGGAAATGATATTGAAAAACTACATTGTTTGTCTGAAGTTTGGATTTTATAGGCGTTTTGATATTGGCTGCAGTGGGTATGGCAAGTTTTGATTTCTTGTAATACACCCTTGTGCAAATTAATTTCAACAAAAAGAATAATGTCTTCTTAGGATCTTTCACAATTTCCCTGATCCTTTATACGTCGTCTCTTGGCGTTGTTTTTCTCTTCCGATCGCATTTTCCATTAAACTTTGAACTGGTAAATCCAGTTTGTTTCTTCGCCTTCCAACTGAGAGTTGAAAGGCTGCCATCAACAATATCCGCGATCTCCCAGTAAAGCTTTCCACTGTGTTCGTGCAGCGTTACAGTTTTTGTAATCTTCCTTGGAGTAATGCCCATCACAGACAATGTTCATAGGACAACTAATTGGCAGTCAAGATAATAGTGTCTGAGCGTGATAAAAATCTGCTGCAATCACGGATAAAGCAATATTTTTCAAGGCCAAACAAATTTCATCATACACCTCGAAAAAGGTTCCTATTATTGCACACCACAGAAAATGACCTAATCTGAGGAAAAACAGAAATTGATTACACCCTGCAAATTCAGTAAATGTAAACTGACTGCATGTTGAAAGGAAACAAGAGCGGTTGTTTCAATTAACTTGCATAAGGGTGTATATAGTAATTTTTAACCGTTTACGAAGGAAGAAATATAATATCTTATAATAAATTATTTGGTAAGTACATCTTGTTTTTTTTTTTAATCATTTAACCCCAAGCAAAGCAGTTTTACTGCCACTGTTGCGCAGAGGATTACATAGAGGAAAGTGATGAGAAAGAGTGTAGGTTATAGGGGTTGTCAGGAGGAGGGTAATAGAAGAATGAGAATACTGCTGTGATGGGGATGAAGTGTATGGAGAAAAGAGCTTATGAGAAAGGACGCGACTTCGGGAAATAGGAGATGACTATTGACTTTACATTTACATTTCTGCAGATTGTAGCTGTCGGGGAAGCAAGTATACGGAAAGGAATTCCACAGGCGGGAAGATCGAGAAAAAAAAAGCTGTTAGAGAAGAAATTGCGGTTACATTTTATCGGTCTCACTGTCAGAGGGTGGGACCTAGTTGCTAGTCTAGTAGCTCAAGAACATTCATGCATAGGGGTCACCAGTGAGCTAAGCTCATTGGAGCAGAAGCCTTGAAAGTATTTGCAGAAGTGGCACAAAGAAGCCACATCACGCTGGTGAGAGAGCGACTGCAGCCGGACTGCTAAGTCGGTATCGATCACATTACAGATTCTACGTTGGATTTTGTCAAGAACCCCGAGGTGAATAGCAGGAGCACCCGACCAGAATTCAATACACGGGCGGATGCTAGATTTGAAAATTATTAGCATGACATTTAAAAGAAATATCAGCAACACATTTTTAAAAAATAACTATCTAAACTTATTTATAAATGGAACTTTGTCTGTGTGCGTGTGTGTGTGTGTGTGTGTATGTGTGTCTCTGTGTGTGTGTGTGTGTATGTCCGTTACCTATAGACTCCGAAACGGCTGTACTGATGTTCTTGAAAATTTACACAGTTGTACTATAAGCGTCTGCAAGTGTTCTTAGCTAGGTTTTGTGTCGATGTACCCCAGATAAATATCGAAAATCGATAATCGAAAAGATCGGGTTATAGAAGGAGTGGTCCGATTTTAATCAAATTTGATACACTCATAGGCAAAGACATAATAAACGATATTCAGAAGTTTCAAAGTTGCAGTTCTTACAATAGTGCAGAAAATCGATAATATATATATATATATAAGGTAAGATATTTGTGTGTGTGCCTGTTTATCTGCCTGCATGTCTGTATTTTTTTCAGTCCTTTTATTTTAGTTTTTGCTTCGGGTTTGGCTCTAAGTAGGTATAATTGTAGTTCTTAATCTCAGCCATGATAGCATTTACTCAGAAGACTTATTTAGCCTTCAAAATTCAGTTTACGACGAAAAACACAATATTTCATATCGATACTAAGAAATCAAAATTTGACTTACATCCATTCATTTTTCTTTCAGTCTACGGTTTCGCTTTAACTGGAAACAACTATTGCTTTTTACTCTTTCGTGCCAACGTCCAAAGAGTGTGAGCTCCAGGACCATGGATTAGTTTTAAAGCTTTCATTATACCTGAGCAACCCCGGGCTATACTGCCAGTGAATGATAATAACATCTGTCAATGTTACAGCTCATTTCTGACATTTTTTAAATTATAGTAGGCGAAAGAATGTCCGTGAGTATGAACAGATTTTATTAAAGATAGGCAGACACTGTATATATATGATTTAAATTAATTTGAAGAATTTACAAAGCTATTGGTGATAATTTTTTTAATCATATCACCCCGAGCAAGGCGGTAACGCCACTGATGTGCAGGGGGCTACATAAGAATAAAAGGATTAGAGGAGAATGAAGAGAAGGACGAACCAGTTAGAAAGGAGCAAGAGAAGGATGGGAATACAGGTGTGATGAGAGTTGCGAAGGTGGAAAGAAAGGAAAGGATCTACAGGACAGTGTGGAAAGAGGTAGGGTCAAGTAGTTAAGAGATGAGAATTGACCTTGCATTTAAATTCCTGGAGGTTGTAGCCGTCAAGAAAGCAAGAATAAGGAAGCGATTTCCACAGGCGGGAAGTGCGGGAAAAGAAGCTGCAGGAGTAGAATTGCCGTCTGCATTTGGTTGATCTAACTGTGAATGGGTGAGACCCAGTTGCCAGTCTGGTTGCACGAGTAAACACATGTTGCGGAGGCACCAGTGACTCAAGCTTATTGGAACAGAAGCCATGGAAGTATTTATAGAACAGACAAAGGGAAGCTACATCACGTCAGTGGGAAAGTGGCTGTAGTCGAGCCGCCAAGTCGGTACCTATCACATTACTGATTCTCCTTTGGAGCCTGTCAAGAACACGGAGATGAACAGCGGGGGTACCTGACCATAGATGGCAGCAGTTCTCCATGCATGGAAGAATGCTTAGAATATTTTTAAGAGATAATGATTTTTTTTTATAAAAATCATATTACTCGTAAAAAAAATAGAATATTCATCTCGTCAGACTGAATTTTTTTCAAAAAATGAACGTGTTTGATTTAATCAGACTTAAGAGAATAAACTTTAACAAAAATAATTCATTAAATTCAATAAAATTTGGATAACTCTAACACGTTCATTTTTGTAAACAAAATTCGGTCTGACGAGATGAATATTTTATTTTTTTAGAAGAAATATGATTGTTATAAAAATCATTATTTCTCTGGGATATTCTTGAAATAAATGATCAGCAATGGAATGTAAATTCTTCCAATTTATATTCATTATGATCAGTCAGTCAGTTAAGTGCCATACGTGATATACGCTTGGGCGATCATGTCTCGAAAGAGACATGACTGACTGGGCAGAAGATTATCCCGCAGTAGGTTGCCATTGTTTTCTGCGGTAGACTGGTTGCCAGCCAAGGCTATAGAACCCAATATGTCCTGCTATTTAACCCATAACTGGAAGGAAGAGACGGATTAATACCTTTCCCAAGGGTATTTGCGCGTAAGTGAATACAATGGATTCAACTGGAATTCGAACTCGGCTCTCCAGTTTCTCGTTCCGAGCGATATCACAACTTACCACAACGTACATCCATTCATTATAATACTCTACTAAATTCTAACATTAAATTCTCATCGGATTACGTGGAATTCACCCCCCACCGTGGAATTTACCTTACAAATTACCAAGGATACTACTTATATATATATATATATATATATATATATATACAGTACTGTGCAAAAGTATTAGGACAAGAACTATTTTATCTTTTATGAGACATCAAAATAAAGTTTAAAATCACCCCTGTCCTAACACTTTTGCACACTACCGGAAGTGTGCAAAAGTATTAGGAAAGAGATTTTCCTAAAAACCTCACTGAAATTCAAATAGAGGGGGAAAAGTCAACTATATTGCTAATAAATATTGATTATTTAAAACTATGTGTAAAAGAAATGTATTAAAAAGAAGTTATATTTAATTTTTTCCGATTTTCTCTGAAACAAGTTATTATGAAATTATTCATTATTCTTTTATCCTTGTGTATGACTGACTTTTTTCTTATTCCCCACTCTCGAATTGATAAATCTTATGTTATTTCGCAAGACACACTTTGGGAATAAATAGAAGCTGCTTGGCAGGATGTACCATTAGATACATTGAAGAAGCTTGTGATGTCAATGCCTGACAGAATGAAGGTTGTGATCAAAGCAAAAGGCTATTATACTAAATATTAAATTTATTTTATAACAAGTATTTTTTCTTGTTAAAGCATTTGTTGAGCAAATAAAATAAAATTACTGTAATTAAATTGTTTATTTTCTGTCAATATGCCTCATAAAAGATAAAATAGTTCTTGTCCTAATACTTTTTCACAGTACTATATATATATATATATATATATATATGAAATGAATTGTTTGAACATTATTTTTTATCGATCCTCATATTAAGTAGATATTCTGTTTTTTAATTAAACAGTATTATATATTTATATCTACCATCCTGATTATTTACATGTAAATAGGGGTCGCAGGTTCGAATCCTGCCGAATGGCACACATTTTCGTAATAACAATTTATCGTAAATAATCAGGTAAATCATATCAAATTGTCGGTTGTTTATAACCAAGTTTTGTTAAAATTCGTTAATGGCCGTAATGTATATATATATATATATATATATATGTGTGTGTGTGTGTGTGTGTGTGTGTGTGTGTAAAAATATACTCAGTTATAATTATATACCCAATATGTCCTGTTATTTAACCCATAACTGGAAGGAAGAGACGGATTAATACCTTTCCCAAGGGTATTTGCGCGTAAGTGAATACAATGGATTCAACTGGAATTCCAACTCGGCTCTCCGGTTTCTCGTTCCGAGCCGATATCCACTGTATCACAACGTACATCCATTCATTATAATACTCTGCTAAATTCTAACAACCTCTTGTCTTTATTTTATTTAACCATATATATATATATATATATATATATATATATATATATATATATATTCGCTTCGTTAAAATTCCTTAATTTCCGTTATATACATATATATATATATATATATATATATATATATATATATATATATATATACACTAGGTGCGATTGGTAAATTGTCGCAATTATTTTATTATTTCAAAACAAAAGTCTATTATTTTAAATATTAAATTTATTTTGTAACTAGTATTTTTTTATTTTCTTCTTGTTAAAGCATTTGTTGAGTAAATAAAACATTAGTTAAATTAAATGGTTTATTTCCTCTCAATATGCCTCATAAAAGATAAAATTGTTCTTGTCCTAATACTTTTGCACAGTACTGTACAGGCTGCGATGTGTAACTTGACACTATTGTGCTTTTTTTAAATTTCGCAATATTTTTAATTTCGGGTATTTATTTGCCATTATCAAGAGCGTTTTCTATTTATTTTTAATGGATGTGTTTTTTTAAGTATATGTCTGAAGATTTGGGAATATTTTATTTTTCAAACACGGTCAGCACATTGTATATTTCAGGTGGAGTTTGGTAAGCTTTTGAACTCAAAGTCCGCGTGTACTATTCTTTATCTACCTGAGACTGTCTGTTGTTTTTTTTTTATTTCATTAAAGCGAACATACGAACTGTAGTCTGTATTTTCGAAGTTCTCTCCCAAACGACCTTCTTACCAGAGCCTCGTTATCACTATACTACTTTTTTTTTTTTGTTTCCAATTTCTCTTAATTTCTTTTGTTAACCTTCCATCGTGTTCTTTCTGAATTGTCTATGATTATCATCTTCTCTTTACTGCAAATTACTCACTCACTTTTTGCATTTATTTATTATATTTTTAAATATCTATTGCCTCGTAAATTTGCCCCCATTATCAGTCCCGGAGGCAATACCACGTTCCAAATGACGGCATGAAAGCGTTGATTTAACAAATATGTTTCTCTTTTCCTTGTTAGTGTTCAACTCCTCTTTTTTTATTCTCCGATTTCCAAACGGAATGTCGAATTTTGTTATTTTTTCGTTTTGATTTCTTTTTTACTATTTTTACTGAGATTTTTTTTCTTGCCAGATTTTTACTTGAATTCTTAGATTTTTCTTCGTATGAATGTGAATAATTTAAGACTACGTAACCGATTTTTTAATTCCTTCTTTTTATGATCTTTTAATTTCGAATACACCTCCATCTTAATTTTCATCCTCATATTATTCTCTCTTCGTTAACGTCTTTCTTTTTTTTTTCTTTCTCGACCTTATAAAAAGACTTCACATTTTTCTTTCTCGACTTGAAAAGATACTACACGTTCTTTTTCTCTGTTTCTTTGTTTGTTTCTTTTATTTATTTATTTATTTATTTATTTATTTCTCGACCTTAAAGCATAATTTACTGCTTTCTTTCTTAACCTAACAATACATTTTCTTCATTTCTTTTTCTCTGTTTTTCTTTCTGTCTTTCTTTCTTTTTTAACCTTAAAAAGGTAATACACATTCTTTCTTTCTTTCTTTCTTTCTTTCTTTCTTTCTTCACTTTTAAAGTATAATGCGCACTTTCTTTCTTTCTTTCTTTCTTTGCACATCTAAGTTACATACTTTTCTTTCTCAGGCTCTACTTTTTCTTTCTTTCTTTCTTTCTTTCTTCCCGACCTTAAATTGATAGCAGACTTTCATTCATTCTTTGTTCGTTATGTATTTATCATTGGTCGACTTTGAAATGATAAAGCACTTCCCTTTTTCTTTCTTTCTTTCTTTCTTTCTTTCTTTCTTTCTTTTTCTTTTTCAACTTTAAATCCATAATGCTGTGTCTTTCTTTCTTTCACTATTTCTTTCTTCCTTTTTTTCTTTTTTTCGACCGTACACTTTTCTTTCTTTCTTTCTTTCTTTCTTTCTTTCTTTCTTTCTTTCTTTCTTTCTCAACTTTAAATCCATAATGCTGTGTCTTTCTTTCTTTCACTATTTCTTTCTTCCTTTTTTTTCTTTTTTCGACCGTACACTTTTCTTTCTTTCTTTCTTTCTTTCTTTCTTTCTTTCTTTCTTTTTCAACTTTAAATCCATAATGCTGTCTTTCTTTCTTTCACTATTTCTTTCTTCCTTTTTTTCTTTTTTCGACTGTACACTTTTCTTTCTTTCTTTCTTTCTTTCTTTCTTTCTTTTTCAACTTTAAATCCATAATGCTCTGTCTTTCTTTCTTTCACTATTTCTTTCTTCCTTTTTTTTCTTTTTTCGACCGTACACTTTTCTTTCTTTCTTTCTTTCTTTCTTTCTTTCTTTTTCAACTTTAAATCCATAATGCTCTGTCTTTCTTTCTTTCACTATTTCTTTCTTCCTTTTTTTCTTTTTTCGACCGTACACTTTTCTTTCTTTCTTTCTTTCTTTCTTTCTTTCCTTCTTTCTTTCTTTCTTTCTTTCTTTCTTAGCCATAAAATGATAATACACACACATTTTTCTTTCTTTTTCCTTTCTTTCACTATCTTAAATCTAATATGCTTCTATCTCTCTTTCTTAGCATTAGAAATAATCTTTTTTTCCTTCTTTCCTTCTTTCATTCTTTTTTTTCCTTCTTTATTTCTTTCTTTCACATCTCAGCCGTTCTTTTCCTGCATATTTCTTTTTGTCTTTTCCTTTCTTTGAATAGGATGCATCTATAGTTGATTTACCAAGTGTCCCTTAGATGGTATAGAGTATCCAGTGAGGATCGAATTTACTACTCAGTAGTAAAAGTTTCTAGCGAGACAAGCTTGCTAACCATTGCACCACGTCGAGGTGCCCGATAGATTTAACATGTTTAACTTTTATTCAAGTTTCATTAACATTTTTGCCTACAAATGAATTACAGAAGTTCCCGGATATTAATTCTCTTTTTTTCATTGGTCAGATCTCTGTGTGTGTGTGTGTGTGTGTGTGTGTGTGTGTGTGTGTGTGTGTGCGCGCGCGCGCTCACGCATGTGTATTTGGAGGCGTGCGGGCGTTTGGATTCTGGTGGACGTTTTTGTATGTGTTTATTAAAGTTTGTGTTCATAATTCCTGAATCTAGTAGTAAGATGTTGGACTGCTTGCGTTCTTGTGTACTATATGTGTGATTGGTCTTTGAGAATTTGTTTAGGATTTGTGCAAAGATGCTTGCATTTCGTGAACAGTTTTGTTTTCATCTGGTTGTGTCCATATGTTGATTGGATTTTTGTTGTGGGAATGAGTAAAGATTTTGGTTACTCCGGCTGCAGCTAATATATATATATATATATATATATATATATATATATATATATAAAAGTGAAGTAACATGCAGATTAAAAGCCATTATTTAAGCATTTACTTTTATAAAGTGTGCTCGATACAGAGTAGAGCTTAATATTGTAATTTTGTTATTACAGTGGTTTATAAAAGCATAATATTACTACACAAAAAATGTTCATGTTTCAAAATAATACTGGTCTTCTTCAGGTGATATGTTGAGAATATTTTAACATATCACTTGCAGCAGAACAGTATTGTTCTGAAACATGAAAATGTTTGTGTAGTGATATTATGCTTTTAAAAACCATAGTAATAACAAAATTACAATCCGCAGACAGTCCTGTTTTGCTGTATCACAGCTCATCAGTACGGTTAGACATCTGATTACTGATGGCTATATATATATATATATATATATATATATATATATATATATGGGGATGACTACATACATATCATTCACAGACAGACCTGTTTCTTTGTTTCACAGCTCATCAGTACCGTTAGACATTCGATTGTTTGCAGCCGACCGATTTGACAATTATACCTCTATCGGTACACGGTGAAGGAAGACAGATTTTAACGTCAGTAGCCAAGAGTGCTCAATTCATTGCTGCAGAGCAATGCGTATGTAGCGGTGAGTAGCTACTGTTTTAAAAATCTACCATTTTCCCAGAGTGCTCAATACACCGACCAGAGCATTGTGTGCTGATGTTAATAAAACAGTGCTATAATTTATATTATTACATATATCATTAATAAATATACATTTTTTCTCTATTGTTGATTGAAAACTGACCGTTATATAATTTAGATTTTGATCAAAACTCAATGTTCACCCCTTGTAAGACCCAAATGGAGAACGATATTGACTAGCATTTAAAAGTACGAATTCTGAAAAAATATTTACAATTCACCGGCTTTTAAATTTACAACACATGAATATTAGCATATATGCAAATTAGTAACGTCCTGCTATTGAGGAATAAAGAAAAGGACAGAGGTGTTCCATAAGGTTAATAAAAAACTATTTCTTTAATTGTTCTTACAAACTAATCAACTCATGGAAGATTAGCACATTTGCAAATAAGTAACGCCCTTCCATGGAAGAATGAAAAACTCACAGATGTGTTATATAAGCTTAATACAAAACTATATCTTTAACGGCCTTGCTAACTAATCTACTTAAGAAAGATTAGTCCATACGCAAATTAGTAACGTCCTGCTATGGGGGAGTGAAGAAAAAGACAAAAGATTTCCATAAGATTAATACAAAACTATTTCTTTAATTGCCTATCTAAATTAATTTTATGAAGATTAGCACATATGCAAATTAGTAGCGTCCTGCTATGGAGGAATGAAGAAAAAGACAAAAGATTTCCATAAGATTAATACAAAACTATTTCTTTAATTGCCTATCTAAATTAATTTTATGAAGATTAGCACATATGCAAATTAGTAGCGTCCTGCTATGGAGGAATGAAGAAAAAGACAAAAGATTTCCATAAGATTAATACAAAACTATTTCTTTAATTGCCTATCTAAATTAATTTTATGAAGATTAGCACATATGCAAATTAGTAGCGTCCTGCTATGGAGGAATGAAGAAAAAGACAAAAGATTTCCATAAGATTAATACAAAACTATTTGTTTAATTGCCTTGCTAACTAATCAACTTAAGAAAGATTAGCGCATATGCAAATTAGTAACGTCCTGGTATGTAGGAATGGAAAAAAATAAAAGATGCGTTCCATAAAATTAATACAAAACTATTTCTCTAATTGCTCTTAATAATTAATCAATTCAAGGAAGATTAGCACATTTACAAAAAAATAACTTCCTGCCATGGAAGAATCAAAAAATTACAGATGTATTGTATAAGATTAATGCAAAACTATTATTTTACTGCCTTGCTAAATAATCAACTTAAGGAAGATTAGCACATATGCAAATAAGTAACGTTCTGCTATGCATGAGTGAAAAAAGGACGAAGGGTGTTTTGTTTTTATCGCAAATCAACCTGGGTGGGTCATTTATTGCCAACCAAATTTTATTCATTTATTGCTGGTAATGCCTTTTTCTTTCAACAGTTGTTGTTTTTGTATAAGTTTTGTGTCTAGTAATACTGTTTTCTTTTTCGAGTATCAAGATTCATTGAGCTTTGTTTTTAAGAGCAGGGTCTCCACGTCCTACCCTGTTATTTAACCCATTAACTAGAGGGAAGGGACGGATTAATATCTTTTCCCAAGAGTACCAATCCTTAAGTGAATGCAGGGTATTCAACTGGAATTCGAACTCGCCTCACCGATTTCTCTTTCCGAGCCGATATCCACTGCACCACAACGCTCATCCGTCACTAAACGCTTACAGCACGTGGTATTCTCAAGCGGTCACCCATCTAAGTACTGACCAGGCTCAACGTTGCTTAACTTCGGTGATCGAGCGGGAACCGGTGTATTCAACGTGATAGGCCGTAAGCCAGAGGACGTTGTGGATTCTCGTTTAGAAAAGCACACAATATAAACATAACACAAAACAGATATGAGAGGAAAAATGTAAGCATATTGAATAAAAGATATACAACCAGCACAAGGTTAGTAGATTCAGGAATACTTGTTAGTAGGAGTTAAATATATACAAAGAAGTAAGTCCGGGTAATAAGTCTATATTCTTGCTGACCAATGAGCGGCGGTCGAAACACCAACTCTAACAACAACAACTATTCAACGGTATTTAGTCACCTTCCCACTTAAGGGGAAATGTGACACAAGGTCTTTTTAATGTGGGTCTTCCCGGCCATATAGCCAGGCCAAAAATATCTATATTTCTCCAGTCGTGATTCTACCCTTCGGCGGAACCACGACTGGGTTAGTGCTCTCTGCTCGAAAGCAGAGAGCGCTCTCCGTCCAAAGAGAGCTGATGTTGTCAATAGTAGAGTACAACTACATTATTTAGTTGTCCCTCCCACTAAGGGCAACATATGACACATGGTCAGTTTATATCTGGGCTTTCCGGGCTATATGGCCCGGCCAAAAAATGTCTGTCTATTTTTGCCCAGTCGTGCTTCTACCCACGACTGGGTTATTGCTCTCTGCTCGGAAGCAGAGAGCGCCCTCTACCCGAAGGCAGATAGCTGACAGTGTCGTAGTAGAGTACAACTACTCTATATTTAGCTGTCCCTCCCAGTAATGGGCAACATGTGACACATGGTCAGTTTATATCTGGGCTTTCGGGGCTATATGTCCCGGCTAAAAAATATCTGTCTATTTTTGCCCAGTCGTGCCTCTACCCTTCGGCGGAACCACGACTGGGTTATTGCTCTCCGCTCGGAAGGAGAGAGCGCCCTCTACCCGAAGGCAGATAGCTGACAATGTCGTAGTAGAGTACAACTACTCTATATTTAGTTGTCCCTCCCAGTAAGGGCAACATGTGACACATGGTCAGTTATAACTGGGATGTCCGGGCTATATGGCCCGGCCAAAAAATGTCTGTCTATTTTTGCCCAGTCGTGCTTCTACCCTTCGGCGGAACCACGACTGGGTTATTGCTCTCTGCTCGGAAGCAGAGAGCGCCCTTTACCCGAAGTCAGAGACTGGCGTTGTCAATAGTAGAGTACAACTACTCAGCTACCGTTCTCTAGAAGCAGGATTATTTGTATACTTTGGAAGAGTCCATAGAGTGCGTGAAAAGAGGTGACTCTCCAACAATATGATTGATACAAAACTATTTCTTTAATTACCTTGCTAACTAATCAACTTAAGGAAGATTAGAACATATGCAAATTAGTAACGTCCTGCTATGGGGGAATGAAGAAAAAAAAACAGAGGTGTTCCATAGTATTGATACAAAACTATTTCTGTAATCGCTCTTATTAACTAATCAACCCAAATAATATTTCAAGATGCGTAAGTTCCCCATCATGTTACGCTATTTCCAGTTGTATTCCATTTACACTGACCACGTTTCAGTCGTTTCGTCGCACTGATTTTTTTTTTATAATCGTTTCACCCCGAGCAAGTCATTCCACTTTCACTATTGCGCAGGGGTTTACATAGGGAATAAAATGATGAGAAAGGATGGTTAGATGTAGGAAATGTCAGAAGGAGGGTGATAGACGGGTAAGGATACCGAGAATGAGGGTTGGGTAAATGGTGAGAGTGTTGGGAGAATAGATGCAAGTTAGTGTGATAGGAGGTGTCTATTGACCTTACATTTAAACTCCTGGAGATTATAGCTGTCGGGAAAGCAGACACGTGGAAGGGAATTCCACAGGCGGGAAGCGCGAGAAAAGAAGCTGTCGAAGTAGAAATTACGGTTACATCTTATCTGTTTCACTGATAAAGGGTGGCACCTAGTTGCTAATCTAGTATCTCGTGTAAATTCGTACCTAGGCGGCACTAATTATCTAAGTTCATAGAAGCGGAAGCCTTGAAAATATTTATAAAAGAGGCACAGAGAAGCCACATCACGCCGGTGAGAGAGTGACTTCAACCGGTCTGCCAAGTCAGTATCGATCACGTTACAGACTCTTCGTTGTATTTTGTCAAGAAGCCCGAGGAGAGTAGCAGGGGCACCCGACTAGATGTGGCAGCAGTATTCAATACACGGGCGGATGGTAGATGTATATACGTTCAGGATAGATTCAGACGGGAAAAACTTCCGGGCCCTGCACAGAGAACCGACTTTCATAGCAGCGGATTTAGCAATGGATTCGATATAGTCATTCCATTTGAGGTCCGCCGAGAGTGTAAGGCCAAGGAGGCGTAGTGTTTTAATCTCTGGGAGGCAAGCATGTTTCATGCTAATGGGAGGTAGATGCGATTGTCTATGGTGGTTAATTGATAGCAGCTTCGTTTTGGAAGCATTGAAATTTACGAGCCATTTTCTACCCCAGTCCACTATGGATTGGAGGTCCTTTTCAGTCTCGGCAGCGAGCTTCGCTTTGTCGCCCACACCGAGTTTATGATCAAGGCGAGAGTAAATTGTGGTGTCATCGGCGTACATGCCTACTTGGGATCTAATGGCGTCGGGGAGATCATTAATGTAGATCAGAAAAAGCGTGGGACCTAGGATAGAGCCTTGAGGGACGCCCGCGTTCATATGGTATTTTTTGGAGTTATGTCCATTTAATACTACCTTCAATGTACGGTTAGAGAGGAATGATTGGATTAGGTCTTACCAGTACAACGTGTTTAAATATATTTGTCTCATACAAAAATCTATGAAATTCATTACGGAATAGATTACCTCAGACACATTTTTGATTTAATCATTATTTTTAGAAGATATTCGTATTTGAGTACACACACTAGTTTTCGTTTTATATAAATAATTAAACAGTACATTTATTTATATCTACCGGCTTGAATAATAGAGTAATCTTGCTAGGAAAATATGCGTCTTCCGGCAAGATTCGTATCTACCTCCCCTAGGAGAAACCGTCGGTTGATCTGAGTGTCTTGACCTCTCGGCCACGAAAGACTGACAGTCAAACAAAACCTATAAAATAAATAGAAGATGTGTAATATCTTCAGTGATCCTTCTTTAAATTTATTGGGGTTATTAATTGTCCTGCCAGCATCACCGACAGGCTGAATGGACTCTTGCAACCATTACTTATACCTCCCCTCACAAGTGGTGAGTAGGAGCACCTGAGGAGAGCGCCCGCAAATCAGCCGAGAATCGGTCTACGAACACTGCTACCTTAACGACCATTACGAGTCCCAGTTCTAAGGCCGAGGGTCGAATCATAGTATTCCACGCTAACTTGTATTATCGTTCCTACTAACCAACTTCCAAATATTGTAGTCTTTCCATATTTTGTACTAGCAGTATAGCCCGGCGTTGCTCAGTTGTAATGAAAGCTTTAAAACTAATCCATGGTCCTGGAGCTCACACTCTTTGGACGTTGGTATGAAATACTAAAAAGCAATAGTTGTTTCCAGTTAAAGCGAAACCGTAGACTGAAAGAAAAATGAATGGATGTAAGTCAAATTTTGATTTCTTAGTATCGATATGAAATATTGTGTTTTTCGTCGTAAACTGAATTTTGAAGGCTAAATAAGTCCTCTGAGTAAATGCTATCATGGCTGAGATACAACTACAATTATACCTACTTAAAACCAAACCCGAAGCAAAAACTAAAATAAAAGGGCTGAAAAAATACAGACTTACAGGCAGATAAACAGACACACAACGAAACAACTTGCTTTATATATATATATATATATATATATATATATATATATATATGTTATCGATCTTCTGTACTATTGTAAAAACTGCAACGTTGAAACTTCTGAATATCATTTCTTATGTCTTTGTCTATGAGTGTATGAAATTTCATTTAAAATCGGACCACTCTATAACCCGGTTTTTTCGATCATCGGTTTTCGATATTTATCTGGGGTACCTCGACACAAAACCTAGCTTATAACACTCGCAGACGCTTATAGTACAACTGTGTAAATTTTCAAAAAAATCAGTTCAGCCGTTTCGGAGTCTATAGGTAACAGACACACACACTCACACACAGACAAAGTTCCATTTATAAATAAGTTTAGATAACATAGGATGGATTCGATAAATGTGCAATAGTAACATTCAAGAAATGAAAGAAAACCAGTTAATGGATTTTGTCATAAAGATTAGGGAACTTGACAAGAAGAAGACAATAGATATTTTGGAGTCAGCGGGGGTGGGGGTGATGGAATACGGCAGAGCTAAAAATTAGTACTACAGGCCTATACCTCAAGTGTTAACTTCAGTCAGTAAAGTCCCATACATGCTATACGCTTGGGCGATCATGTCTCTTTCGAAACATGACTGACTAGGCAGATTTTCTGAGAGTAGGTTGGCATTACCTTCTGTGGTACACTGGTTGCCAACCAAGGCTATAGGACCTAATCTCTCCTGCCTTTTAATCCATGGCTGAAGGGAGAAGAAATTGATTAATGCCTTATTAAGGGGATTTGTGTGTAAGAGAATGCAACAAATACAACTAGAATTCGAACTAGTCTCGCCTATTTCTCGTCCCGAGCCGATATTTACTGAATCACAAGTTGAATTCACAAAACATAATATCAGCTATAAACGTTTTTGCTGTTCTTGAAAAGAAGAAAAATGGTGAAAGGAAAAAGAATGAAACAAGAAAGAAAGAAAGAAAGAAAGAAAGAACATATTTCCAATTTAGAAGTATACGCGATGATGGGTTTGATCAGGTGATGACCACGCAAGAAAGAAAGAAAGAAAGAAAGAAAGAAAGAAAGAAAGAAAGAAGTGTTTAACGTCTCCTGTCAATACCTCATAAATAATGAACTATTCCGTTTTGATTGCGTGGAAAGAGCAGAAAAGACACAACTTGAAATGAAGGAAGATATACGTGTTTAAAGTCACCAATACCAAATAATTAATGGACTATTCCTTTTGAGAAACAAAACACATATCAGAGATGTTCCTTCGGTTCAGTGAAATAAAGAAAGAAAGAAAGAAAAAGAAAGAAAGAAAGAAAGAATAGTACATATTGACAAATGGAAAAAGAAGTACAATTAAGCAAGTATTTCGGGGGAAAAGAGAGAAAAATCGGCTGCCCGAAAGACAAAACAAAACAAACAAACAAAAAAACAGTGTAAAACAAAGTAAAAGTGGACCATAAATAAAAACAGAAAAATATTTAATAATAACTAGTGTAAAAGGATAAAATAATAACAATTAATTATTGGAATGGCGATAAAGAAAACATTTGAAAATAGAAGGAGAATAATAAAGCTGAAGAAGACAAGATAAATGAGAAGAAATGAAAAGAAGAGAAATATTAATAATAGAAAGAAAGAAAGAAAGAAAGAGAGACATCAAAGAAAGTGAGATAGGTGGACACCAAAGAAATAAATAAAAGGAGACATAAAAAAAAGAGAGGTGGACACAAAAGAAAGAAAGAAAAAAGAAAGAAAGAAAGAAAAAAAGAAAGAAAGAAAGGGAGACTTCAAAGAAAGAGAGATAGGTGAACACAAAAGAAAGAAAGAAAAAGAAAGAAAGAAAGACAGAAAGAAAGAAAAAAGAAAGGGAGACATCAAAGAAAGAGAGATAGGTGGACACAAAAGAAAGAAAGATAGGTGGACACAAAAGAAAGAAAGAAAGAAAGAACGGGAGACATCACAGAAAGAGAGATAGGTGGACACAAAAGAAAGAAAGAAAGAAAGAAAGACATCAAAGAAAGAGAGATAGGTGGACACAAAAGAAAGAAAGAAAGAAAGAAGATATCAAAGAAAGAAAGAAAGAGGGATATCACAGAAAGAAAGACAGGGAGACATCAAATAAAGACAGAAAAGAGGACATCAAAGAAAGAAATAATGAAAGGAAGATATCAAAGGAAGAAATAAAAAAGAAAAAGAGACATCAAAAAAAGAAAGAAAGAAAACAAAAAAGAAGAGATATCTAAAAAATAAATAAAAAAGAAAGGAGACATAAAAAAGAAAGGAGACACAAAATAAATAATTAAAAAAGGGAGACATTAAAGAAAGAAAGAAAGACAGAAAGAAAGAAAGAAAAGGAGATATCAAAGAAAGAAATAAAGAAAGGAAGGAGGACATCAAAGAGAGAAAGAGGGGCATAAAGAAAGAAAGAAAGAAAGAAAGAAAGATATCAAAGAAATAAATAAAGAAAGGAAAGAAGACACAAAAAATAGAAAGAGGGGCACAAAGAAAGAAAGAAAGAAAGAAAGATATCAAAGAAAGAAGTAAAAAAAGAATTGAAAGATATCAAAGAAAGAATAAAAAATCATTAGGCAAAATACTGAGAAAGAAAAAAAACAAGAAGTAGTAATAGTAGAAAGAAAGAAAGAAAAAAGAAAAAAAGAAAGAAAGAAAGACATCAAGGAAAGAAAGAAAAAAGAAAGGATGCAACTGGACGGACATTGAGAAATAAAAAAAGAAACAAACAAACACATCAGAACAATTATTCAAATCAAAAGAAAAAAACCAAAAATGACAAGATGACAAAAATCACAAGAAAGAATTTTCTTGGAAAACTCAAAATAGGTAAAGATTGATCGATTATTTTGTTTTTAATGCTTATCAACCTTTGGAAGGTTATTTAAAGCCATGAAAATGTTAATAGCTTAAACTAATTCTTTTTTTTCTGGTGTAATGACGATTTACTGTTATAAGACCGACTTATTAACCCATAGGTGGGAGTGAAAGAGGTAGATTCATACGTTTCCCGAGGATATTCGATATGAACAGACAAGTATAGACATGAATAGATTGATAAATAGATCTAAACTGACTGAAATAGATAGATAGATAGATAGATAGATAGATAGATAGATAGATACATACATACATACATACATACATACATACATACATACATACATATGAACAGACTTATAGATCTTTAATTGATTGATTTGTTTTTACGGTTTATCAATCTTTTACAGTTTATTTCAAGCCAGAAAATATTTTCAAATTTTAATAATTATTTTGAGATAATGAGTTACTGATACAAGTTCTACTAATTAACCCATGACTGGCGAGGAGAACATACTTTCCCAAATTATTTGCTCGTAAAAGAATATAATGAACCCGACAGGAAATTGATCTCGCCGATTTTCAATTCCAAGCCGTTTTCTATTGCACCAGTCGCAAGTCTAAACTTGCATTTAGGTGTGTAGGTTTCATTGACGTACTTTTGTAAACCGGGTCTTTGTTGAATGTTAAAATAATATTGTTGGTAAAGTGGCTGAAGATGAGTTGCCTGGTTTCGTTTGGCATATTTTGTTTTACGGATTATTGACCTCAATGAGCTAATTAATGCTGACAAGATTTTTAGGATAGGTTTGTATGAATAAACTATGTATTTTTTGTAAGAAATCAGTTTGTAGGTGATCAGGTTACATTGAGGCACAGGTTTTGGCGAATATCAAAATATTATTGCTGGTAATTTTTTTTCTTCGAAAATATATTGATGACATTTTTACTATAAAAATCTATTTTTATTCTTTCATAGTGTTTTGACCCCAGTTTTGGAGTTAACTATTTGACCATAGATGGAACATTAACAGGCGCTACCACCTCTGATCAGATTAGATCTGGAAACAACAGCAATTAAAAGGTGGTTCACGCTCCTCAAAAGCTCCCGATCAGAGATCTTGCTGCCGGATGTAGTTTATCGTCATACCCAGATACCTGGATAAGATCGATTACTTTCAGCATTGAATACTGCTGCCATATCTTGTCGGGTGACCCTGCTATCCACCTAGGGGTTCTTGACAAAATCCAACGGAGAATCTGTAATGTGATCGATCCCGACTAGCAGCCAAGATACAGTCATTTTCTCACCTGCGTAATGTGGCTTCTCTATGTCTTTTCTACAGATACTTTCACGGCTTTTGCTCCGATGAACTTAGCTCTCTTGATCACGAGTTTGGCAATTAGGTCCCACCCTTTTACTGTGAAACAAATGAAATGTAAACACAAATTCTACTCCATTAGCTTCTTTTCTCGCACTTCCTGCCCGTGGAATTCCCTTCCGTTTATTTGCTTCCCCGATAGCTACAATCTGCAGGATTTTAAGTGTAAAGTCAATAGTCATCTCCTGTCTTACTAACTTGAATCCCCTCTTTCTCTCATGCCCCTTTCTCCGTCTACTCTATTCTCAGTATCTTAATACTTCTCTTACCCACTTCCTGACTCTTTTGTCACAACTTTCCTCCTATGTAATACCCTGCGCAACAGTGGCAATAAAATACCTTGCTTGGGGCGATATGATTATAAAAAAAAACTATGTCCAGTAGTATTACCAAAGCAAACGTAGCAACAGTATTCATACATATCTCAGCGTTTATCCAATGAGAACCGATGTTGCAACGTGATATTGCCGTAAGCCTCAAAAAGAGAGGCAGTAGGCCGAATAAAGAAAAAACAAAGAAATATGAGACGATAAAAACGGAAAAGAACACATTTTTTATATAATAACAAGCATAAAACAACAAAATAAAGACTGCCAAGTAAAATATACAGGCAGGAATGGCAACAACCAAACCGGGAACCCCAAAGAGCGGATAAAAGACGTAGCCGTCTTCCCTGCAAATTTAGTGATGACTGCATAATGGCCGCTAATTGGTGAGAAAGACACCGACCTTTGAAGTAACGTTTCACCTTTTCATATAACTTTTTTTTTCTATCACAATATTTTTTTTATTTCTTTCGATTAATTTTGTTTTTTTTTTATTTCTTTTTCGAACTTTTTGTTCTTTCTCATTTTCTTCTTGCTTCCAACACCAGATAATTTCCCTCCGATTAAATTCGAAGACGATGTAAAATCTTTCGTCAGGTCGAAAAGTGGTTGATTTTCGGCAATATTGCAAAGCGCCTTCTTCACACCTTCCCACTTCACAGTCTGTTTATCTCATTAGGCCAGACTGCAGGGAAGAAAATGAGGAGGAAGGAAGGAAAAAAGGAAGGAAGGAAAAAAAAAGAAGAAAGAAAAGAAAAGAAAAGAAAAGAGGAAAACAAAAAGGAAAGAAGGAAAGATAGAAGGAAAGGATGGAAGAGAGGAAGATAGGAAGGATAACAGCAAGAAAAAAAGAAAAAGGAAGGAAGTTAAATGAAATAAGGGCAATGTAGTAGAGGGTAAAAGGGAAAAAGTAAAATAAATAAAAGAAAAAGAAGGAAGGAAGGAAGGAAGGAAGGAAGGAAGGAAGGAAGGAAGGAAGGGAGAGAAGAAGGAAGGAAGAGTAGAAGGAAGGAAGAGAGGAGGGAAAGCTAGCAGTAAGGAAAGGAAGGAAGGAAGGAAGGAAGGAAGGAAGGAAGGAAGGAAGGAAGGGAAGGAGAAGAAGGAAGGAAGAGAGGAAGGAAAGGCTAGCAATAAGGAAGGAAGGAAGGAAGGAAGGAAGGAAGGGAGGGAAAACAGAAAAGAATGAAAGAAATATGGAAGGAAAAAAGAAAGAAGGAAGAGTGGAAGGAAGAGTGGAAGGAAGGAATGAAAGAAGAAAGAAGAAGAAGAAAAGCTATTAGTAAGGAAAGAGGAAGAAAGGAAAGAAGAAAGGAAAGAAGTAAGTAAGTAAGGAAGGAAAACAGAAAAGAATGAAAGAAATATGGAAGGAAAAAAGAAGGAAGGAAGGAAAACAGAAAAGAATGAAAGAAATATGGAAGGAAAAAAGAAGGAAGGAAGGAAGAGAGGAAGGAAAACTAGAAGAAAGGAAGGGAGGAAGGAAGGAAGGAAGGAAAACAGAAAAAAATGAAAGAAATAGGAAGGAAGGAAAAAGAAAGAAGGAAGGAAGAGAGGAAGGAAGGAAGAGGAAGGAAGGAAGAAAGGAAGGAAAGCTAGCAGTAAGGAAGGAAGGACGGAAAGAAGGAAGGAAGGAAGGAAGGAAGGAAGGAAGGAAGGAAGGAAAATAAAAAAGAATGAAAGAAATATGGTAGGAAAAAAGAAGAAATGAAGGAAGAAAAGAATGAAGGAAGGAAGAGGAGAAAAATGAAGAGAGGAAGGAAAGCTAGCAGTAAGGAAGGAAGGAAGGAAGGAAGGAAGGAAATATGGAAGGAAAAAGGAAGAAATGAAGGAAGGAAGAGGGGAAAGAAGGAAGAGAGGAAGGAAAGCTATAGTCAGCACCGTCAAGCACTCTCCACGGACTAACCATGATACCTCCCTACAATACCATCCCAAATCATGGTACTTCCTCCTCCTTGTTGGCGTATCAAGCGTTGATTACGATCTCGTCTATTTGCAACAAAACCTTTGCTTCAACCATCAGGACCATCGAGTGTTGCCCGACTTTCATGTATGAACAGAACTTTCTTGAAATCAACGTTTATATTCTCCTTTCTCCATTTTAAACGTCTTTGTAGGTGCACGTTTTTCAATGAAGCCTTCGTCACTCGTATCATTGATGTCCCGACGTTTTTTCGAAGACGATAGCGAGTACTACTGGACAAGTCGCCCGTCGTCCTGCGTCCTTGGCCGGGATAGAACTCATTACATCCCCTCCAGTATTCCCCTGTGGATCTGGAACCCTGGCACAGTTTATAGCGAAATTCATAATCTTGTCAAATAGCTGAATACTTGATGTTTCACCAGGGCTATCAAGGGTGTTTTTATTGTGACACCAACACTAGATGGGTTGCCTCCAGGCCCCATCCTGTTATTTGACCCATAACTAGAGGGAAGTGACGGATTAATACCATCCCAAGGGTACCAGTGCTTAAGTGAATGTAGGGTACTCAACTGGAATTTGAACTCGGCTGACCGATTTCTCTTTCCAAGCCGACATTCACTGCACCACAACGCACATCCGTCACTGAACGCTTACAGCGCCTGGTATTCCCAAGTGGTCACCCATCTAGGTACAGACCAGGCTCACGTTGCTTAACATCGGTGATCGAACGCGAACCGGTGTATTCAACGTGATATGCCGTAAGCAAGTTGCTTCTCCAGTACTTCTGAAAAGTGCACTAGGTCTGGGTTATTTACAGCTTCATTTTCATTCATCACAAAGAACGTCGGGAAACAACCATCGAGTAACCCTGATCGGTCTTCTTAGGTACCTTTGTTGAAGCTGCAACAAATCTTTTTTTACAGTTTCCTGATGTCCTCCACAAGAAAATTTCACTAGAAACAAAGAAGAGATTGCTAGATTGCTATGTGATGTCACTTCTTCAATACGGCAGTGAATGTTGAACAATATAATCGCAGATGAGGAAAATAGTCTAAGCAGTTGAAATGTGATTCTACAGAAGGATGCTGCGGATATCATGGACCGAGCATGTGAGCAATGATGAAGTTTTGGAAAGAATGACAACGAAAAGAAAATTAATAGTGAGCATCAGGAAGAGACAACTGTAGTTCCTGCGACATGCAATGAGGAAGGAGGGTTTGGAGAATCTGATACTGACAAGCCAGATAGAAGGAAAAAGAGACAGAGGAAGGCAGCAGATATATTTGAAGGGCCTGATCAGGTGGATGACGGAACAGGTGCTGCGTGGTGTAACAGGAGAAAACATAAACACCAAGGATAGGGAGACGTGGAAAGCCATGATAATCTACGTCCTGAAAGGACAGGGCACATAGAAGAAGAAGAAGAAGAAGAAGAAGAAGAAGAAGAAGAAGAAGAAGAAATGTTCTTCAATTATTTAGAATATTTCTAATGTAGATATGCCTTTGGAAAATTCAAATGTTATAATATCTTTCTAAGAAGGGGTCAAGTTACGTTTCCGACTCATAATTGCACGATTATAATGACCTCATTTATAATGTGGAACACTTCTATATCGTGTTAATATTGCAAATGGTCTCCATTTGTTTCCTCTTACCCAGAATAATAGTCTTAAACAACCTGCGCATATACCTATTTCTATCATAATATAAAAATTTCGTTAAATTCTGGCTGGGAGTTTTTGAACACAATAAAAAAAAAATGTCATCTTATTAATAATTTGAAACGCATTGTACGTTATCAGGGAAAGTGAGAAAGAGCGCAGGAATACACTTTAGTTTTTGTTTAAAATAATTTGCAAAATGGTGTATATGTTATTCTGTTTTCGCAGTTGAATACATGGCAGACGATACTCTGCTTTTGTTCATATACATGTTTGTGTGGACATGATTACGACAAGCGGTGACATGTGCCTTTTATATTGTAGTTATATTTTGGAATACTACATGATTTACGAAATCGTAAGATATATAGACTAATGTCATGAGCAGTTCTTTTTACTGGTAATTCTATTATAAACTAGCAGTACAGCCCGGCGTTGCACGGGTGTAATGAAAGCTTTAAAACTAATCCATGGTCCTGAGCTCAGACACAGCCTAAAGAATATTTTTGTGAAGTTTGGTGAGAATCGGATTAAAATTGTGAATTTGTATAAAGGACATATAGACAGATAAACAGACACACACACAAACATCTTGCCTTTTATATATATATATATATATATATATATATATATATATATTATCGATTTCTTGCACTATTGTAAGAACTGCAACCTTGAAACTTCTGAATATCATTTTTATGTCTTTGTCTATGAGTGTATCAAATTTGATTAACATCGGACCACTCCTTCTATAACCCGATTTTTTCGATTATCGATATTTATCTGGGGTACCTCGACACAAAACCTAGCTAAGAACACTCGCAGACGCTTATAGTACAACTGTGTAAATTTTCAAGAAAATCGTTTCAGCCGTTTCGGAGTCTATAGGTAACGGACACACAGAGATACACACACACACATATACACACACAGACAAAGTTCTATTTATAAGTAAGTTTAGATAAGATTTTTCAGTAATGTTTTATATAAAATTAATCTGCTGGCATTTTTACTATCAAAATATTTTGATAGTAATTTTCCGTTTTATGTGATGCTTAAAACACCAATATTTTGATTTAAGCTTTTATTTTAAAATTAAAATTTAATGTCTGTTTAATGCTCAAACTGCCTTAAAGTTTTAAAGTGGCTTAAACAAAATTAAAAAATAACACAGCATCCATGAAAAACAAAAATTAAATAAAATTAATTAAAATTCTGAGCAAGAAAAATACTTTTAATTAAATTAATAATTGTAATTTTATTTCAGAAAAGTATTATTTAATACCATGAACGCAGGATATACGGAGGATTTGAAAACTTTGAAAAATGAAGTTCTAAAATTATTTTAAAATTGAAGTTATTCACCAGGTGACAGTGCAATCAATGGTAATTTAAAAATCCAAGACAAATGATGAATGAAATATTTGTAACATTGCTAAATTTTTATTTATTGGAATCCTAGGGCTAATAGATCACAAGAACACCTATTAGCTAAACACCTAACACTGGAAATTACCCCCTAAAAAAAACAACACCCCCCAGCATGCGTTATGACCGTCAAGTGGCGCAACCTAGATTACTTTCGCTGAAACTTAGTTGAAATGTTTATTTTTTATTTTATTTCTTTATCGGACATTGAGAACGTTAATATGGCCGCTTCTAATCTTAGAGAGGAAACAAATTATCGTCAAATGATTCGTAGGTTAATATCGTCTACTACATCGCCACTGAACTTTCGTAGCCTGTCAAAACAACTAGTTTCCAACTAACTTACTCTGAGGCAGTGTTTCCCAACCTTTTTTGGCCATGCCCAACCTAATCACCTCCAGAATCCTGATGTCCCCCCCTCCCATATGTTGATATATAATTCTTATGTAAAAAGTGAACTCCATTTTAATTCATGCTTAAAACATCAATATTTTGATTTAAGCTTTTATTTGAAACTTAAAATTTAAAGTTTGTTTAAGGCTCAAACTGCCTTAAAGCCTTAAGGTGGCTTAAACAAATTTAAAAACAACATGGTAATCATGGTATTCATGAAAAACAAAAAATAAATAAAAGACAGTTAATGTTCTGAGCAAGAAAAATACTTTTAATTAAATTAATAATTGTAATTTTATTTCAGAAAAGTATTATTTAATACCATGAACACAGGATATGCGGAGGATTTGGAAACTTTGAAAAATGAAGTTCTAAAATTATTTTAAAATTGAAGTTATTCACCAGGTGGCAGTGCAATCGATGGTAATTTAAAATCCAAGACAAATGATGAATGAAATATTTGTATCATTGCTAAATTTTTATTTATTGGAATACTAGAGCTAATAGGTCACAAGAACAAAGACTTTTATTAGCAAAACACCGGTTTAAGACCTACTTGCGAAAACTGGTTTCGACATTTTCTTTAAACACATGGTCAGTCCTTTTTCTATTCGGGAAAAACCAAGATTTCACACGTCATTGAGAATTTTTGTAAAAGTAAAGAAGGTTGAATTTTAATTCTTAATTTCTTATCCTACTACAGCAGATTTTCTTCCGTTAAACTAACGACGTCAGTCGAACATGTCAAGGAAAGGTATGCTCATTTAAACGTTTTGTTCAGCGTTCATAGATGGGAAGCAATAATAAAGATAACCTTTCAGAGTTGTTAAATGAAGCACTATTCAGTCAGTTAAGTGCCATACGTGATACACGCTTGGGCGATCATGTCTCGAAAGAGACATGACTTACTGGCCGAAGATTATCCCGCAGTAGGTTGCCATTGCTTTCTGCGGTAGACTGGTTGCCGACCAAGGCTATAGAACCCAATCTGTCCTATTATTTAACCCATAACTGGAAGGAAGTGACGGATTAATACCTTTCCCAAGGGTATTTGTGCGTAAGTCAATGCAAGGACCCCGATTTCTCGTTCCGAGCCGATATCCACTGCGCCACAACGCACTATTAGGAGGATTCAAACTTTTAGTTGGGTTTTTCTAATCAAGGGAAATATTTCCAAACGGCCTAGGCAAGATTTCTTTTTCGAAATCATTAGAAATTTTCTGAAATGCTTTAAATTTGTCAGAGAGAAGATTTTAATTTCCATTTTGCATAGAAACTTTCAGATTCCTCAAGCCTTGAAACATATCAGTTAAATATTCCAATTTTGAAATCCAATTTCGCATTCAAGGCTTCTTAAAAATTAAGAAATTTATTGAGAATATCAGCTGACAAAGACTAGGCTGAAAGATGGAGGCCATATTCTTGGTGTTTCTAGCGTTCTAAAAATAAGCGTTTCTTTCAAAAATAATGAATAAATTATACTTCTGTTAACTTGTATCACGCCTTGATGGCACATTCGTGCTCCTAGACGCACGGGGTGAAAAATGTTGATCATTGAAACGCTCCTAGGTTGTACAAGATCTTCTCGTAGAATGAAACTATATGTAGTTTCTTTTTTAACGTAGTCTTCCTTATAGTACACATATGGGAGGTGTGCCCGATTTGGAGATAGTCAATAAACACAATGATTTTTTTTTATTTATATTATCCTTAACTTGATTGCCACGTTAATTTTTAAATATATAACCTTAATCCAAAAGGAAAAGCAGGTATATATATATATATATATATATATATATATATATATATATATATATATATAATTACTATTATTAATACTTTATTAGTATTATTCATTTGGATCAAAATGAATAATACTAATAAAGTATTAATAATAGTAATAATATATATATATTATTACTTTAGTAGTAGTATTCATTTGAATATATATATATATATATATATATATATATATATATATATATATATATATATAGTGATGATCATCCACGTATACTGTCTTAATATGTATAGGAAGGAATATTAATAAAAAGTTTAGAATTTAAAAATGTAACAAAAATAAACAAATACTGTTTAAAAAAGTACATTTTTAAATTCTAAACTTTTTATTAATATTCCTTCCTATATATATATATATATATATATATAATGTATCGAGGTAGCAGATAATTTGCTAAATATATATTGTTAAATATAACAGACAATTAATGATGTGTACTATGTTTGATCATGAGCCGTTCTAAACATCTTGGCTTTAATTAGAGGTGAAAATAAAGAAAAAAATTGGCCAACATTTAAATATTTTTTATTATGCTGGTTCTAACGTTTCAGCTTACATGAGCCATCTTCAGAGAAGTTATGAGAACCAGCATAACAACAAATATCCAAATGTTTGACAATTTTTCTCTTTATTTTCTCCTGAATTTAAAGTGAAAATACGATGTTTAGAACGGCTCATGATTAAAGATAATAGACATTCATTGTCAGTTTTATTTAACAATACATGTTTAGAAATAATATACATGCACACACACACACATATATATATACATATATATATATAGTTATTATTCTTGTTATAATCATTGCGTCTTCTATGTGCCCTGTCCCATCAGGACGTAGGCAATCATGGTTCTCCACGTCTCCCTATCCCTTGTGGCTCTTAGTATATTTGCTCCTGTTACACCTCGCAACCCCTGTTCCGCCATCCACCTGATCAGGCCCTGAAAATATGTTATCCGCTACCTTCCTCTGTCTCTTTTTCCTTCTATCTGGCCTGTCAGTATCAGGTTCTACAAGCTCTCCTTCCTTATTGCATGTCCCAGGACCTTCAGCTGTCTCTTCCTGATACTCAGTATCAATTTCCTTTTTGTTGCCATTCTTTTCAACATCTCATCGTTGCTTGCATTCTCAGTCCACGATATCCTCAACATCCTTCTGTAGAATCACATTTCCACCGCTTCAAGTTTTGTCCTCATTTTCGATGATATTGTCCAGCATTCACTGCTGTATTGAAGAAATGACATTACATAGCAATCCAGCACTCTTTTCTTTGTTTCTAGTGAAATTTTCCTGTGTGTTAGTACTTTGCTCAGCTTCTGGAACGCGTTGAGTACTGCAACTGAAAAGCTATCAAGTTTAAGTACTCAATGTACCATCATCAGGCAGAAAAATTTGGTTCAGTTACGGGGTCATAAATATATTCATAAGTAAATTCTAAAACAATTAAATTAAAAGAACTTAAAAATTAAAATGCCACCATATTTTTTGAATTCAACTATAACTGTAAATTATATGTTTATTGTGAATCTAAGGATTTGTATGCCTATTGACTCTTGCGTATTTATAAAAAAAAAACAACAACGAAATATCTTTATTAATAATGTATTTTTTTTTTTGGTGTGTGGTGAAAGTTCAGATATAAAGTTCCCAATATGCGAGTATTTTCATTTTTCATAAATCATAATCAAATAATTTTTGCTTGTTGTATAATATCACTTTCATTGTTATTCAAATATCACGTCTTTACATCGTTTTTTTTTAAATAGCGTTTTCATGTGTCACTTTGTGTTACCATTTTTTTTTTGATAAATTATATGCGATTTAAATAAATGATTTTCAGAAATAGGACAACACACATGACAAAATTTTACACATGTGCACGTACACAAACGGACAGGTGTACCTACATCGACATGCACATGAGTACACACACATGAGTGCGCACACACACATGAGTATCCACATATACATATGAATACACACACACACAAAGAAAAAGAAGAAGAAATAGAAAAAGAAGAAGAAATAGAAGAGGAAAAATAACAAGGAAAAGAAAAAGAAAAAAATAGAAGGAAAAAGAACTAGAAAAAGAAGGAAAGCAGAAAAATAGAAGAAAAAAGAACTAGAAGAAGAGACAGAAAAAGAAAAGATAAGAAGAAAAAGAACTAGAAGAAAAAGAGACAGAAAAAGAAGAAGAAATAGGAGAATAAAGAACTAGAAGAAGAAGAAGAAACAGAAAAATAAAAATAAAATGAAAAAAGAAAAAGAAGAAATAGAAAAAAGAAAAATAAAAAACTAGAAGAAGAAGAAACAGAAGAAAAATAAGAATAAATGAATCTAATACCAATGAAAAGCGTATAAATTATTTTTAACTTGAAATAAAAATAACGAAATTTAGAAAGTCGGCAGTCTATTGCTAATATCTCCTGACGAATGGACTGAACGAATGCACAAAAAAGGTTGGCCTTCGAAACTTTGGTGTCTGGGTTCTGAATATAAAAACAATCAACTAACTGATCAATTATATATATATATATATATATATATATATATATATATATATATATATATATAATGAACAGCACTCACATAAATGAATATATACTTATGTGTACGTATCAATATGAAAAGAATCATTTGCAATATATAGCTGCCTGTTCACACATGGTCTGTTTTATTTCTTCTCTCATATCGCTTCTTTCATTCAAAAACACCCCTACACACAGGACTCCACTCCCTAGAGACGCACGTGCATCAAATATCACTTCTCAAACGCCATATATATGGAATGCAGTAGATCTACAGGCGGCACTGTGGCCAAATCTCAACGCTTAAAGGCAAAAAACCATCTTTGAATACATTTACTGTTTTTTCTCTCTTTCTTACGCCTCCTCTCTTTCTCTGTCGATCTCTTTGTCTGCCTGAACGCCATTTTGTTTCTGTTTCTCTTCTCTCTGTTTTTTTTTTTTTTTTGCATCGTATTACTTTTAGACATATGATTGCCACGAGTTATGTTCGCTTATAGTGACTTGAACTGTTTTTTTTCTAAGCCGGTCTCTTGTGATAGTGTACATCTGTGAATTCATTTAAGTCTTCCCAAGTGCACTTATCTATATAATAGCGGTCTGTTCGCTTAAAACCTAGTGCGGGTGTGAGCTTGCACTAGACCCGAAGAACTAACAGACTTTCATTTCTATAACCACTCACCCCAACCTGTTCTCTACCAAAGGAAAAAAATGGATAATTACTATAAAACAAAAACAATAACTTCAATATTAGCAATAAAATGTGTGTATATATATATATATATATATATATATATATATATATATATATATTATGAAAAGAAACAAAAAAGAAAAGAAAAGAAAATGAACAAAAACCCCGAGAAAATCCTATTTACAAAGACGTCCGTCACATTCCCATCAGTAGCCTTTTGGCCAATATGGGCGTTCGATTCTTATAGTTCTTTTTCACACACTTCTGCTTTACCGAAAGATACTGAGGTTCGTTCGGTCAGTCGGTCGGGGTGGGTGGTGCCTGCGAAACGCAACCGATGGGCGCTGGGCGGGTAAAGTTAGCGACTGTCTCTGCCCAACTCTATACACATACGGAAACGCAGTTTATCTCCCTTTCTTTAGTTTTGTCTTTTTCTCGCGGTCTCTGTGTCTGTCTGTCTGTCTGTCTGTCTCTCTCTCTCTCTCCCTCTGTTTTGTCTCTTGCATAAACACATATAGGCGTGCAAGACACATTCACCATTCACCAAAGACACTTTTACACAAGGTTTTCATCAAAGACTACAGCTTAAAGGCCAAAGAAACTTCCAACATATTCTGGTGGCGAGCTGAGTACATGCCCCTAGAAAAGTAACGCATTGTCTGCGTCACTCTCTCAATAATTTACTGAAGAAGAAAGGGAATTGCTCAGCTAGACAGAACGTCTCGATTAACCACTTTAATAACTGCAGAACGATTTTGTCCCTTCCGAATCCCTTCTAGATTTTGAATGTATTCAAGAATAGCATGGTTTTGTAGCTTATCTCCTATACACATACGTTACGATCAAATCTCTTTAAAAAGACCAGTTAAGTAGTGGCGAGTTTAGTCGGTAATTGGATGGGGGACCACTTAGAAATACCAGGTACTGTAGACGACATTCAACAATTCAAAATTTCTTTTGGCATTAAATAACACGCAACACTTTTCACAGGGTACCTCGGCATGGTGTGATGGTTAGCAAGCTCGTCTCGTTAGAATCATTATAACTGAGTAGGGAGTTCGATCCTCTCTGGGTACCCCCTACTTTCGGCCGTTTGTTACGTCTAAGCTACGCTTAGAATATCACTTTAATTCAGGTTTGGTGGTTGGGCGCAGGGCTAACAACCTTACACCATAAAAAACATTTGTGACGGAAACAGTAAAAACGCTGTCTTACACATCATTGGGTGTAATGGAAAAGTTTATTTCGTTTTTTTATTTTAAACTTTTCACAAGCCTTAAAGAATAAATATACAGTCAGTCAATTGCCTAAAGCTGTGAAATTTTGCATGGATTAATTTCAACACTAGTAACTGCATTATTTCATTCCAGGTACGAAAGTGAACTGAAAAGTTCATAGGCTGTCGATGAAGGAATTATGCTAATTTATGCTAATTTATGCTAAATTATGCTAAATTATGCTAAATTAAATTTTGCATACGTTACTTTTAACTCTTTTTTATTAATAACTACGCTGTTTATTTTCAGGTACGAGGTTTGTGCGAAAAACGTTTATGAGCTGAAACTAAAAGAATGATGATAGAACAATAAAACGTACAGTAATGTGCAAAGGTATTAGGACAAGAACTATTTTATCTTTTATGAGGCATACTGATAACAGAAAACAATCAATTTAATTGAAGTAATTTTATTTGATTTGCTCGACAAATCCTTTAACAAGAAAAAATACTTGTTAAAAAATAAAATTAATATTTAGAATAATAGCCTTTTGCTTGAAATAATAAAATAATTGCGATAATTTACCAATCGCACCTATTTTATATATATATATATATATATATATATATATATATATATATATATATATATACACATATATATATATATATATATGTATATATATATATAGTACTGTTCAAAAGTATTAGGGCAAGAACTATTTTATCGTTTATGAGCCATATTTACAGAAAATAAACAATTTAATTAAAGTAATTTTATTTGATTTCCTCAACAAACGCTTTGACAAGAAAAAATACTTGTTACAACATAAGTTTAATATCTAAACTTATTTATAAATGGAACTCTGTGTGTGTGTGTGTGTGTGTGTGTGTGTGTGTGTGTGTGTGTGTATGTGTGTGTCCGTTACTTATAGATTCCGAAAGACCTGAACCGATTTTCTTAAAAATTTACACAGTTGTACTCTAAGCGTCTGCGAGTGTTCTTAGCTAGGTTTTGTGTCGAGGTACCCCCGATAAAAATCGAAAATCGAAAATCGAAAAAATCGGTTTATAGAAGGAGTGGTCCGATTTTAATCAAATTTGATACACCCATAGACAAAGACATATGAAACGATATTCAGAGTTTTCAAGGTTGCAGTTGTTACAATAGTGCAGAAAATCGGTAATATATATCGGTAAAAAAAATCGGTATATATATATATATATATATATATATATATATATATATAAAAGGCAAGATGTTTGTGTGTGTCTGTTTATCTGTCTGTATGACTCAGGCAGATAAACTGACACACACACAAACATCTTGACTTTTATATATATTTATATGTATCATCGATTTTCTGCACTATTGTAAAAACTGCAACCTTGAAATTTCTGAATATCGTTTCTTATGTCTTTGTCTATGAATGTATGAAATTTGATTAAAATCGGACCACTCCTTCTATAACCCGATTTTTTCGATTATCGATTTTTGATATTTATCGGGGGTACCTCGACACAAAACTTAGCTAAGAACACTCGCAGACGGTTGTAGTACAAATGTGTAAATTTTAAAGAAAATTGGTTCAGCCGTTTCGGAGTCTACAGACACACACATACACAGACAAAGTTGCATTTATAAATAAGTTTAGAATAAATACGTCTTCAACATTAGAGGGTGGGCTGACTATGGAATGTTGCTAGAGTTTTGAAATCATGCATGTTCGAATTTTAGCTTTACTATTTAACCTTGGAACATTTGTAACACGTAATGAGGCTTGGAGAATCTAATATTCACAGGACGCATAGAATGAATGAAAGACGGGGGAAAGCAACGCTAGACATACATGATGGGTTTCAGCAAGTGGATAGCTGAGCAGGATTCAGGAGATATACCAAGAGGAAATGTGTTAAGAACAACAAGGGTTTGGGGCAAGTGGGTGGGCTGAAACGGCCTTAAACTATAAAACAGTGTTCAGCAAAATTGAATGAAACAAGTCAGTATGAACCCTTGACCCCTAACCATCAATTAAATTTACACCACCACTAACCCTGGGTAATTGGAGTAGATAGACTAAACTATCGCCCAGTCCACACTCCATCCACGTCTATTGAACAGATGAAGAGGCTCATCCCTTGTTTCCTGTTTAGGATGCGGTTTCCGGCTTTCTCTTTTCCAATCTTTTTACTCTTACGTAGCCCCCTGCGCATCAGTGGCGTTATAGGCTTCCTTGGGGTGATATGATTAAAAAAAAATATCATACTGGATTTTGAAAATATAAAAAGAAAATATAAAATATAAATCTTTATTTGAATTATTTTACATGCAGCCACCTCAAAATTTTTACTTTGATTTAACATTAATACAAACACAAAAACATATTATTCAGGTCAGAAAATCAGGTGCTGACAATTTAATTAAATTGTAATTAAAATGACGTCGATGCGCTGGGTAATATATACCCATTGTTAGTGTTCTCAAGTTAACAGGTATGAAATGTCCTCTAATAGGTGAAAGTTACCATCAAGGAGTGAGATTATGTAATGTTATTTTTTTAAATGCAAATGACCAGATCTTTTTCTGCGAAAGTGAAGATAGCCAAGAAGACAACGAATAATAATAATAATAATAATAATAATAATAATAATAATAATGAGAAAGAAAAGCAAATTTAGAAGGAGAAAACGAAAATAAGCCAAGAAAAAGACAGCTAAGAAGGATAATAATAATAATAATAATAATAATAATAATAATAATAATAATAATAAATAAATAAATAAAAACGACAAATCTTATGACTGCCTGGATCGTAAGGCATTCAATAGTGTACTAAATTCCTGGATCTTAAAGATTTTAATATATACAAGGTATCACCCGTCATCATCAATTTCATCAAACAATGCATGTCGATATGTAAAACAACCCATTTATGTCAATCATATAAATGGAACCTATAAATCTGGTAAAATAAACATCAAAAGAGGTATATTTCAAGGTGACTCTTTGTCTCCCTTACTATTTTGTATATCATTAATAGCATTACCCAGTGAAATGTGGTTATAAAATAGCTAAAAAAACAAAGACATCTATTTTACATGGATGACTTAAAGTTGTATGCTAAGAATGATAATGAGCTCTGTTGGGACGCTCGCGCCTATTCGGCTATAATGGACTATTCCATTACTATGTAAAGTAATGGTGGCATCTACGTAGGAGAGTGTGCCGAGCAGCCGATCGACAAGTCAGTCGTAGACTTCCGGTGACGACCCGGAAGTACCTATTTCTCATACTACGTCTTACGACGGTTGAGACGATTAACCTCTATTCTTGTATTGGATACTAATAACATTTGTAAATACTATTTTCACGGAATAAAACAATTAACCTATTCCTGTTGTTGAGTTATTTATTCTTACTCACGACATAACAGTGGCGACGAAGATTGTCGAATATAACAAGCTGGAAGGTCTTCTGCAAACTGGAAAATACTTCAGTGAAGGCATTGGAATGACATTCAATTTGAATGAATGTGCTAAAGCTGCAGTTTTACGGGGATCGCTACAACGAACATCCTCAAATAGCTTAGAACCTGCTGTAACAATAAAAAATTTAGAGCCAGAAGAAGGTTATAAATACCTAGGTGTAAATGAGAGTAAAAAATTCAATATAAAAACATGAAAGAAATAGTGCGTAAAGAGTATTATAAAACGCTACTACTGATATTAAAAAAGAACTGAATTCTCAGAACAGAATTATGGCCACTAAACAATTAGAGGAGATAGACTAAACAATTGGAGTAGATAGACTAAACTGTCGCCCGGTTTACACTCCACCCATATCTATTGAACAGATGAAGAGGCTCATCCCTTGTTTCCTGTTTAGGATGTGGTTTCCGGTTTTTCTCTTTCCTAATCTTTTCACTCTTTTTTTATTTTATTTTATTTTTTTTTTCAATTGGAGTAGATAGACTAAACTATCGCCCGGTTCACACTCCACCCACGTCTATTAAACAGGTGAAGAGGATCTTACGTAGCCCTCTGCGCATCAGTGGCGTTTTCGCCTTGCTTGGGGTGATATGATTAAAAAAATAGTCTTGCAATCCCAGCTGTGCAATATAGTTTCAACATCTTAAACTGGATTTTAAACGACATCAGGAGAATGGATTCTAAAACAAGAAAGATTCTTTCTTAGCATGAGATGCATCATCCAAAGGCTGATGTAGACCGTCTATACATACCCCGTGAGGTCTTATTCAGCTGGAATTGTCATACAAGACAACAACTAACATACATAGAAACAACAAAGGATTGGATGATACAATTAGTAAGGCAACATGAAGAAAGAAAGAAAAAATATACAATAATAAAAGAAGGCAGTAAATACAAACAATATTTACATTTAATAGATTCTGTAGAAAAGCAAAACAGAAGCCAAGAACCAACTATTGCGGCAAAAAATGTGAAAATGAAAGCCAAAGATAAAGCTCTTGAACAGATGAAATAAAGCTGGCAAGACAAACCTCTGCATGGTCAGTTTTAACAACGTGTAAATAAAGCCGATGTTAATAAAGTCAATACTCATCAATGGTTGCGAGCATCTGGATCAAAGGCTGAAACAAGAGGCTTTACTCTCGTAGTGCGATGTGGATCTGAAATGCACTTATGTGACAAATATCAGGAAGCCGCAGACAGTCTAATTTGTACCTGTGTAGTAGACGAAGCGTCCATTACTAATTTATATTTATGAGTCGACTCGACGTAACTTGGATCATGAAATAACACAGGAAATAAGGAAGCACAAAAAAGCGAAAGTAACCAGAACAACAATATATTAACAAAGGTTACATAGAGTTGAAGCATGCAAATCAAATAAGGAAAGAAAAGTTCTTTCCCTTTGTCAGGAGAGAAACGTAAATGTTTGATAGAAGAATAAATTGAATAAAGTTCTGTTTGTGTAAAGGTAATGTACATACTGTTAATGTCTGTTTCCAATTGTAGTTTTTTTAGCGTTGTGTCTGCATGCTGCTGAGAAATAAAAATTTGCGCAATTAGTGCGCGTGTGTATGTGTGAGTTAGGTAATAAACATTTCAGCTCTTGCCCGGGACAGAATCCTAACTGCCGTAACACGTGACGTTCCCCGCTTATATCGGCATACCGTTGGCGCGGTTAACTAGGGTTATCACGTGAAAGCTGAATGACCATGTGTGTGTGTGTGTAAATTTATCAAACCCTACACCTACACCAAAAAGTAATCACGATAGAAAGGGACAATATTTACACTGGACAATGTATAAACACATTGAATGATATGTTAATAAACACTGGTATGAAGAAATAAAATATATCACAATTCTATGGGATTACACCATTTTTATAGACAGCAGATTGAAAAAAAATATACTGAATATTATTGCCAAAATCCGAAAAAAAAAAAAAATTGCCTACTAATTGTTATGGCTTACCCAGCGAACTGTAACATACCAACTGATATATTGAATATGTAATGAGATGCATTTTGGTTCCCTCTTACAGTAATGTGATTGGCGAATGTCAGCCATAAATACAGACAAAAGCGAGGACGTATAGAGGTATACATTCATAAGTCTAGAGGTCTATAGTCCTTCGTCTAGAGATCTACGTCTATTGAGTACGCCTACGTCTCAGAATACTGCTTACGACGAGTACCGTCCATTACGTTGACGTACTAGATTGTCCTACCCGCTTGCTTTTGCCTAAACCGATTAACTACATCGAATCAGATATAAATTCCTCTCCGGGATATATCACCAACCAAGGAACTTGAAAAAAAATCTACCGAATTATGAATACATGGAAATCGAAATGTAATAAATGTAGAAAACTAAAACAAAAATAATACGATTCATATTAGGCGCGCTTGGAATGATGTAAAAGAAACAAAACCACATTTGAAAAACATTTTTTGGAAATTCTAGCTGAAGAAAAATGCGAAAAAAACGTCTTGATAAATATGGCGCGGACGTTATAAAAAATTTGACCATTTAACGCCAGCGCTGTTAGGAGATTAAAAAAAACAAAGATGGCTAAGAAGAACGATAAAAATTATTATTATCTAAACTTATTTATAAATGGAACTTTGTGTGTGTGTGTGTGTGTGTGTGTGTGTGTGTGTGTGTGTGTGTGTGAATATCGTTTCTTATGTCTTTGTCTATGAATGTATGAAATTTGATTAAAATCGGACCACTCCTTCTATAACCCGATTTTTTCGATTATCGATTTTTGATATTTATCGGGGGTACCTCGACACAAAACTTAGCTAAGAACACTCGCAGACGGTTGTAGTACAAATGTGTAAATTTTAAAGAAAATTGGTTCAGCCGTTTCGGAGTCTACAGACACACACATACACAGACAAAGTTGCATTTATAAATAAGTTTAGAATAAATACGTCTTCAACATTAGAGGGTGGGCTGACTATGGAATGTTGCTAGAGTTTTGAAATCATGCATGTTCGAATTTTAGCTTTACTATTTAACCTTGGAACATTTGTAACACGTAATGAGGCTTGGAGAATCTAATATTCACAGGACGCATAGAATGAATGAAAGACGGGGGAAAGCAACGCTAGACATACATGATGGGTTTCAGCAAGTGGATAGCTGAGCAGGATTCAGGAGATATACCAAGAGGAAATGTGTTAAGAACAACAAGGGTTTGGGGCAAGTGGGTGGGCTGAAACGGCCTTAAACTATAAAACAGTGTTCAGCAAAATTGAATGAAACAAGTCAGTATGAACCCTTGACCCCTAACCATCAATTAAATTTACACCACCACTAACCCTGGGTAATTGGAGTAGATAGACTAAACTATCGCCCAGTCCACACTCCATCCACGTCTATTGAACAGATGAAGAGGCTCATCCCTTGTTTCCTGTTTAGGATGCGGTTTCCGGCTTTCTCTTTTCCAATCTTTTTACTCTTACGTAGCCCCCTGCGCATCAGTGGCGTTATAGGCTTCCTTGGGGTGATATGATTAAAAAAAAATATCATACTGGATTTTGAAAATATAAAAAGAAAATATAAAATATAAATCTTTATTTGAATTATTTTACATGCAGCCACCTCAAAATTTTTACTTTGATTTAACATTAATACAAACACAAAAACATATTATTCAGGTCAGAAAATCAGGTGCTGACAATTTAATTAAATTGTAATTAAAATGACGTCGATGCGCTGGGTAATATATACCCATTGTTAGTGTTCTCAAGTTAACAGGTATGAAATGTCCTCTAATAGGTGAAAGTTACCATCAAGGAGTGAGATTATGTAATGTTATTTTTTTAAATGCAAATGACCAGATCTTTTTCTGCGAAAGTGAAGATAGCCAAGAAGACAACGAATAATAATAATAATAATAATAATAATAATAATAATAATGAGAAAGAAAAGCAAATTTAGAAGGAGAAAACGAAAATAAGCCAAGAAAAAGACAGCTAAGAAGGATAATAATAATAATAATAATAATAATAATAATAATAATAATAATAAATAAATAAATAAAAACGACAAATCTTATGACTGCCTGGATCGTAAGGCATTCAATAGTGTACTAAATTCCTGGATCTTAAAGATTTTAATATATACAAGGTATCACCCGTCATCATCAATTTCATCAAACAATGCATGTCGATATGTAAAACAACCCATTTATGTCAATCATATAAATGGAACCTATAAATCTGGTAAAATAAACATCAAAAGAGGTATATTTCAAGGTGACTCTTTGTCTCCCTTACTATTTTGTATATCATTAATAGCATTACCCAGTGAAATGTGGTTATAAAATAGCTAAAAAAACAAAGACATCTATTTTACATGGATGACTTAAAGTTGTATGCTAAGAATGATAATGAGCTCTGTTGGGACGCTCGCGCCTATTCGGCTATAATGGACTATTCCATTACTATGTAAAGTAATGGTGGCATCTACGTAGGAGAGTGTGCCGAGCAGCCGATCGACAAGTCAGTCGTAGACTTCCGGTGACGACCCGGAAGTACCTATTTCTCATACTACGTCTTACGACGGTTGAGACGATTAACCTCTATTCTTGTATTGGATACTAATAACATTTGTAAATACTATTTTCACGGAATAAAACAATTAACCTATTCCTGTTGTTGAGTTATTTATTCTTACTCACGACATAACAGTGGCGACGAAGATTGTCGAATATAACAAGCTGGAAGGTCTTCTGCAAACTGGAAAATACTTCAGTGAAGGCATTGGAATGACATTCAATTTGAATGAATGTGCTAAAGCTGCAGTTTTACGGGGATCGCTACAACGAACATCCTCAAATAGCTTAGAACCTGCTGTAACAATAAAAAATTTAGAGCCAGAAGAAGGTTATAAATACCTAGGTGTAAATGAGAGTAAAAAATTCAACATAAAAACATGAAAGAAATAGTGCGTAAAGAGTATTATAAAACGCTACTACTGATATTAAAAAAGAACTGAATTCTCAGAACAGAATTATGGCCACTAAACAATTAGAGGAGATAGACTAAACAATTGGAGTAGATAGACTAAACTGTCGCCCGGTTTACACTCCACCCATATCTATTGAACAGATGAAGAGGCTCATCCCTTGTTTCCTGTTTAGGATGTGGTTTCCGGTTTTTCTCTTTCCTAATCTTTTCACTCTTTTTTTATTTTATTTTATTTTATTTTTCAATTGGAGTAGATAGACTAAACTATCGCCCGGTTCACACTCCACCCACGTCTATTAAACAGGTGAAGAGGATCTTACGTAGCCCTCTGCGCATCAGTGGCGTTTTCGCCTTGCTTGGGGTGATATGATTAAAAAAAATAGTCTTGCAATCCCAGCTGTGCAATATAGTTTCAACATCTTAAACTGGATTTTAAACGACATCAGGAGAATGGATTCTAAAACAAGAAAGATTCTTTCTTAGCATGAGATGCATCATCCAAAGGCTGATGTAGACCGTCTATACATACCCCGTGAGGTCTTATTCAGCTGGAATTGTCATACAAGACAACAACTAACATACATAGAAACAACAAAGGATTGGATGATACAATTAGTAAGGCAACATGAAGAAAGAAAGAAAAAATATACAATAATAAAAGAAGGCAGTAAATACAAACAATATTTACATTTAATAGATTCTGTAGAAAAGCAAAACAGAAGCCAAGAACCAACTATTGCGGCAAAAAATGTGAAAATGAAAGCCAAAGATAAAGCTCTTGAACAGATGAAATAAAGCTGGCAAGACAAACCTCTGCATGGTCAGTTTTAACAACGTGTAAATAAAGCCGATGTTAATAAAGTCAATACTCATCAATGGTTGCGAGCATCTGGATCAAAGGCTGAAACAAGAGGCTTTACTCTCGTAGTGCGATGTGGATCTGAAATGCACTTATGTGACAAATATCAGGAAGCCGCAGACAGTCTAATTTGTACCTGTGTAGTAGACGAAGCGTCCATTACTAATTTATATTTATGAGTCGACTCGACGTAACTTGGATCATGAAATAACACAGGAAATAAGGAAGCACAAAAAAGCGAAAGTAACCAGAACAACAATATATTAACAAAGGTTACATAGAGTTGAAGCATGCAAATCAAATAAGGAAAGAAAAGTTCTTTCCCTTTGTCAGGAGAGAAACGTAAATGTTTGATAGAAGAATAAATTGAATAAAGTTCTGTTTGTGTAAAGGTAATGTACATACTGTTAATGTCTGTTTCCAATTGTAGTTTTTTTAGCGTTGTGTCTGCATGCTGCTGAGAAATAAAAATTTGCGCAATTAGTGCGCGTGTGTATGTGTGAGTTAGGTAATAAACATTTCAGCTCTTGCCCGGGACAGAATCCTAACTGCCGTAACACGTGACGTTCCCCGCTTATATCGGCATACCGTTGGCGCGGTTAACTAGGGTTATCACGTGAAAGCTGAATGACCATGTGTGTGTGTGTGTAAATTTATCAAACCCTACACCTACACCAAAAAGTAATCACGATAGAAAGGGACAATATTTACACTGGACAATGTATAAACACATTGAATGATATGTTAATAAACACTGGTATGAAGAAATAAAATATATCACAATTCTATGGGATTACACCATTTTTATAGACAGCAGATTGAAAAAAAATATACTGAATATTATTGCCAAAATCCGAAAAAAAAAAAAAATTGCCTACTAATTGTTATGGCTTACCCAGCGAACTGTAACATACCAACTGATATATTGAATATGTAATGAGATGCATTTTGGTTCCCTCTTACAGTAATGTGATTGGCGAATGTCAGCCATAAATACAGACAAAAGCGAGGACGTATAGAGGTATACATTCATAAGTCTAGAGGTCTATAGTCCTTCGTCTAGAGATCTACGTCTATTGAGTACGCCTACGTCTCAGAATACTGCTTACGACGAGTACCGTCCATTACGTTGACGTACTAGATTGTCCTACCCGCTTGCTTTTGCCTAAACCGATTAACTACATCGAATCAGATATAAATTCCTCTCCGGGATATATCACCAACCAAGGAACTTGAAAAAAAATCTACCGAATTATGAATACATGGAAATCGAAATGTAATAAATGTAGAAAACTAAAACAAAAATAATACGATTCATATTAGGCGCGCTTGGAATGATGTAAAAGAAACAAAACCACATTTGAAAAACATTTTTTGGAAATTCTAGCTGAAGAAAAATGCGAAAAAAACGTCTTGATAAATATGGCGCGGACGTTATAAAAAATTTGACCATTTAACGCCAGCGCTGTTAGGAGATTAAAAAAAACAAAGATGGCTAAGAAGAACGATAAAAATTATTATTATCTAAACTTATTTATAAATGGAACTTTGTGTGTGTGTGTGTGTGTGTGTGTGTGTGTGTGTGTGTGTGTGTGTGTGTATCCGTTACCTATGGACTCCGAAACGGCTGAACCGATTTTTTTGAAAATTTACACAATTCTACTATAAGCGTCTGCGAGTGTTCTTAGCTTGGTTTTGTGTCGAGGTACACCCGATAAATATCGAAAATCGATAATCGAAAAAATCGGGTTATAGAATGAGTGGTCCGATTTTAATCAAATTTGATACACTCATAGACAAAGACATAAGAAACAATAATCAGAAGTTTCAAGGTTGCAGTTCTTACAATAGTGCAGGAAATCGATAATATATATATGTAAAAGTCAAGATGTTTGTGTGTGTGTCTGTTAATCTGTATGTATGTCCTTTATACAAATCCACATTTTTATCCGATTCTCACCAAACTTCACAAAAATATTGTTTAGGCTGAGTCTGAACTCCAGGACCATGGATTAGTTTTAAAGCTGTCATTACACCCGAGCAACGCCGGGCTATACTGCTAGTTATTAACAATAATAATAATAATATAATATTATTAATAATAATATTAATAATAATAATAATAATAATAGTAAAAAGAAAAGGAGACGTAGGATTAGACAAGCGAGAAAAAGACGAAGGAAAAGGACAATAATAATATTAATAAAAACAATAATAATGATAGTGAAAAAAAGAAAAAGGAGATGTAGAAGAAGGCAAAGGTAAACAAGGAGAAGATGGAGAAGCAGGACAATAATAATAATGATAACAACAACAATAATAATAATAAAAATAATGATAATAAACAGAAGATGCATCATCCAAAGGCTGATGTAGACCACCTATAAAGATGCAGGAACAGGTCCTATTCATCTAGAATTATCATACAAGACAACAACTATTGGCTTACTAACATACATAGAAACAACAAAGGATTGGATGATACAATTAGTAAGGCAACATGAAGAAAGAAAGAAAAAATATTCAATAATAAAAGATGGCAGTAAATACAAACAAGATTTACAGTTAGTAGATTCTGTAGAAAAGCAAAACAGAAGCCAAGAACCAACTATTGCGGCAAAAAATATGAAAAAGAAAGCCAAAGATAAAGCTCTTGAACAGATGAAAGAACGCTGGCAAGACAAATCTCTGCATGGCCAATATCCAGAACGTGCCAATAAATCCACTGTTGATAAAGTTAATACTCATCGATGGTTACGTGCATCTGGATTAAAGTCTGAGACTAAAGGCTTTATTCTTGCAGCACAAGACCAAAGTCTTTTCACGAGAAACTTTCAGGCAAATATTATGCATAATAATATGGATCCAAAATGCAGGTTTTGTGATAAACACCAAGAAACAATAGACCATCTAACCTCAGGCTGTTCTGGACTTGCCCCAAATGAATATAAATTCGCCACGATAGAGTTGGGCAATATTTACATTGGGCAATGTGCAAACACTATCGAAAATCTGTAAACAAAAACTGCTTTGAACATCACCCAGCACCGATTACAGAAATAGAAGATGTCACCATTCTATGGGATTACACCATCTACACAGACAGAAAAATTGAAGCAAATAGGCCGGACATTATTGTTAAAACTTGGAATGATAAAAAATGGAACAAAACAACATATTGAAAGAATCCCTGGAAACCCCAGCTTAAGAGATATCCAAAAATTGTCTTATTAAGTACGGCCCACATACTAAGGATAACTTTGTCTCTGTAACGCTAGGGATGATAGGGGTGATAGAAAAAACATGAAATGGAGCCATAACAACACGCCACGACCTGCCTTAGGTCTTTCCGCAGATTTGATTGGTAGTGCGACCATAGCAAACAATCGAAATATGATGAAAAATGAAATAATAATAATAATAATAATAATAATAATAATAATAATAAATATAAGATGCATCATCCAAAGGCTGATGTAGACCACCTATAAAGAAGAAGAAACAGGTCCTATTCATCTAGAATTGTCATACAAGACAACAACTATTGGCTTACTAACATACATAGAAACAACAAATGACAGGATGATAAAGTTAAACAACATGAAAACAAAAAGAAAAAACTCAATAATGAAAGAAGGCAGTAAATACAAACAAGATTTACATTTAGTAGGTTCTGTAGAAAAGCAAAACAGATGTCAAGACCCAACTACTGTGGCAAAAAATATGAAAAAGAAAGCCAAGGATAAAGTTCTTGAACAGATGGCAAGAATAACCTCTCCAAGGCCAATATCCAGAACGTGCCAATAAAACCAATGTTGACAAAGTTAATACTCCTCGATGGTTACGTGCATCTGGGTTAAAGTCTGAGACTGAAGGCTTTATTCTTGCAGCGCAAGACCAAAGTCTTTTCACTAGGAAATCTCAGGCAAATATTATACATAATAATTTGGATTCAAAATGCAGGTACTGGGACAAATACCAAGAAATAATAGACCATCTAATTTCAGGCTGTTCTGTTCTTGTCCCAGATTAATATAAAAATCGTCACGATAGAGTGGGGCGGGGCAATATTAACACTGAACAATGTGTAAACACTTTGGAAAATATGTAAAGAAACACTGGTATGAACATCACCTAGCCCCAGTTACCGATATTGAAGATGTCACCATTCTATGGGATTACACCATCTATACAGACAAAAAAATTGAAGCAAATAGGCCGGACAAAATTGTTAAAAAGAAAAAAAGAAAAAACTTGCTTATTAATTGATATAGCTTGTCCAGCGGATTGCAACAAAGCAACCAATAAATTCGAAAAACTGTCAAAACATAAAGAAATGGGAATTGAAATAGAAAAAATGTGGAAATTAAGAACAAGAATCGTACCAGTGGTAGTAGGTGCACTAGGAACAAAACAACACATTGAAAGCATCCCTGGAAACCCCAGCTTAAGAGATAGACAAAAAATTGTTTTGTTAAGTACAGCCCACGCACTAAGGTGAACTTTGTCTATCTGTCCTTCTGTATGGAAGTGACTGCTCGACAATCTCATCAGAATTGAAGGAGAGGCTTGAGGCAGCAGAAATATGGTTTTACAGAAGGATGCTGATGATAGCATAGACGGAGCACGTGTGCAATGATGAGGTGTTGGAAAGGATGCGAACGAGAAGAAGACTGATACTAAATATCAGGAAGAGATAATTGAGGTTCCTGGGACTAGTAATGAGGAAGGAGGACCTGGAGAACTTAATACACACAGGTCGGATAAATGAAAGGAGAGACAGGGGAAATCAACGCGAGATGTACTTGTTAGGTCTGAGCAAATGGTTTACGAAGTGTGGCTTAGAAGAGATAGCAAGAGAAAAATATCGAGAGCGAAAAGAAAAAGAACTGGAAGACCATGATCGCCTACGTCCTGAAATTACGCGGTACATGGAGATGAAGGACGCGAGATATGTTATGGGAGATAGAAAAAACAAGAAATAGAGCCATAACAACACACCACGACCTGCCTTAGATCTTCCTGCAGACTTGGTATGTAGTGCGACCATAGTAGAAATCGAATTAACATGAAAAATAACACAATGATAACAATAGTGAAACGGTTGGTTGCTTTGTTTTCATGGCAAATCAACCTCGGCGGGTCATTTATTGCCACCTAAACTTTATTTATTTATTGCTGGTAATACCTTTTTCTTTCAACAATTTGTTGTTGTTTTTATATAAATTTTGTATCTAGTAATTCTTTTTTCTTTTCAAGTATCAAGATTCATTGGGATTTGTTTTTTTTATGGGCAGGGTCCCCAAGTCCTATCCTTGTTATTTAACCCATAACTGGAGGGAAGGGACGGATTAATACATTTCACAAGTGTACCATTGCTTAAGTGAATGCAGGGTATTCAACTGGAATTCGAACTCGGCTCACCGATTTCTCCTTCCGAGCCGATATCCACTGCACCACAACGCACATCCGTCACTATACGCTTACAGCACGTGGTATGCCCAATCGGTCACCATCTCAGTACTGACCAGGTTCAACGTTGCTTAACTTCCGTGATCGAGCGAGAACCGGTGTATTCAACATGATATGGCCGTAAGCCTTAGTGAAACGGAAAAAGATGTAGAAGCAGATGAAAAACGTAGTTAAGAAGACTTCGAAGCAGGACAACAATAACAACAACAATAATAATAATAATAATAATAATAATAATAATAATAATAATAATAATAATAATAATAATAATGAGGAGGAGGAGGAGGAAAGAAAGGATGAGCAGGAGAAGACGATGGAAGCTAACAAAAAATCGCAGGAAAAAGATCTGTTATAGTTGTATTATCGATGATAGTAATGGTGTCATTAATACTGGAAAGATTTATTGCTTCCGTTTTATATTCATCATCAATTTGTTAAGCCTCCAATCTACACGATTAGCTTTCATTGCGTTCGTCGTATCACTCGAGGTTCCTTCTTGTTACGCGAATGTTTCGCAGACAATTAAAGCACAAATGATTGCCTTAGACATTAAATATAGAAATAAATGTAACAAATGTCTTAATTAACAGGAAAACATCTTCACTGAGGACAAAAACGATTTAACAAGTTTCAGATATTTTACATTATTGGACGAATATCTCTGATTACTTCCGCCGGCTTTTATGTTTGGGCAAATGAGAAATTTTACGTTTCAAAATGTACCTTTTGTTGAAATATAGTTGATTGCTTCTGCGAGGGTCTTGGCATTATGCAACGTTAGGTTCTTTTGTTCCTTCTAGTTGGAAGGACGCGGGAGGAAAAACAAACAATAACGCCATACAGTAAATGAAAATAGCCTACTTTAAAATGTCATTGTTATTCAGTTAATTCGAAATATTCGCATTTTTTCTACGCAAAAAGCAATAATTATACAAATAAACAAAAAATAAAAATAAACAACGAAAACACTGAAATACATATGGAGATAATAACAGCGACCAAAGGCAAACATCTTATATGCTGGCTCTGCTGGTGTGGCCTAAAATATATCAACTGTAGCAATATTCCCACACCCGAAAGAAAAGCCACCTGCCATGTAAAAACTTTCAAATATAAATAACTTATGCTTACTTATCACTGAAGCAATTAAATTTGCCCAGGCTCAACTATAAATGACCAATGTTTATCTATTATCCAAACAAGTAAACGCTCCTAGACTCAACTAGATGTGCTCAATGCTAATCTATTTGTGAACCAATTAAACGCTCCTAGACTCAACTAGAAGTCACCAATGTTTATCTATCACTGACCCAAGCAAACGCCCCGAGACTCAACTACAAATGTCCAATGCTTATATAATACTGACCCAAGAAATTCTCCCAGACTATCTGACAAATGATTTTCCATCACTGATCCAAGTAAATGCCCCCAGGTTCAAATACAAATGCTTATATATCACTGACCCAAGTAAATTCCTCTAGGCACAACTTCAAATGACTAATGCTTATTTATCATTGATCCAAGTAAATTCCACTAGGCAAACTATAAATGACTAATGCTTATATATCACTGACCCAAGAAATGAATCAAGCTCAACTATCTGACAAATTCTTATCTATCACTGACCCAAGTAAATTCTTCCAGGCTCAACTATAAATGACCAATGTTTATCTATCACTGACCCAAGTAAATGCCCCCAATATCAACTATCTGATAAATTTTTATCTATCACTGACCCAAGTAAACACCCCCAGACTCAACTATAAATGACCAATGCTTATATTTTACTGACCCAAGTAAACGCCCCCAGACACAACTATAAATGACCAACGCTTATCTAACACTGATTCAAGTAAATGCCCCCAGGCTAAACTATAAATGACCAACGCTTATACATCACTGACCCAAGAAACGCTCCCAGGATCAACTATAGATGAGCAATGCTTATTAATTATTGAACCAAGTAAATGCTGGCAGGCTCAGTTACAAATGATTCATGCCTATCTATCACTGAAGTCAGTGAATGTTCACAGGCTCAACTATAAACGACAAAATATAAATGACCACTCCCACTCTACCAATCATAAATCTTAAACATTTGACACTGTGGCCGTAGTATTTTTTTTTTTTGACTCGCAAGAGTTTTATATTTTTTGCTGCATTTGCGGCAACGATGGACGTCTTATTCAGTATTTGTGACGAAAAATGCTACATGCCATGTAATGAATGACTTCTCTCGGTTGACAGTATTTTTAAAGACTCTATAGCCCCAACTACTTAGGCAAAATAGCCTCCCCCATATATATATATATATATAACGAATTTATGACCACTTTCGTTAATCTTCGTTAATTTCCGTAACATGTTTACATTTGTTGACATAACGATACATTTCAGAACAGATATGGTTATTACGATGAAACGAAAATTGTTATATAGGCATGATTTGACTACGTTTAGACTATTGGCCCTGCGTGGTCAAGAGGTCGAAGACACGCCAGATCAATTGGTGGTTTCTTCTAAGTTCCAGTTTCGAATCCTGCTGAATGACAAACATTTTCGTATCAAAAATTTATCGTAAATAATCAAGCCGGTAGAAATAAATATATATACTGTTTGATTATAAACTTAAATCTGCTTAAATACGAGTATCGATAAAAAAATAATGTTCAAACAAAACATTTCATATATATATATATATATATATATATATAAATGTTTCGTTAAAAACGACCGACATGGAAGATTTTATTAATTTCTGATTTAATTTTTTCAGTATTCTTACATGTTTTATTTTTGCTGGAGATGATTTAAAATGTCCATTAATTTTAAACTTTTCAAGCACTTTCAGCTGCTTCACTGGCCATTTTCAAGGATGTTATTTTATGATGTTTTTATTTTGTCCTCATGCTATATTCGAAACAAATTTCTACGACTATCAACATTATATCATTTAGCAGTTGAAATGGAGTTTTGAGGGTTTTTTAATAGACAGACGCTCACGCAATGCCAAGCCACGTGCGTCACGTGACAGACTTTAAGAAACGCTCTTTTCAAAAACACAAAATTTACGATACATTCAAAACATGAGGAATACAGAAACATCGCTGATATACATTAATATATATTAGTCATCCACTGACAAGCTGGTTTCGCTTTGTCACAGCTCATCAGTGCTTCTAGACATCCACTTGCTTCCAGCTGGGATTGAAACTCGACCAAGATGCTATCAGTTGGAGTGCCTACTCCCTAAGCTATTGGCGCATGGAATGAATAAAGAGGAAATCTATATGCGGTGTATACAGCCACCGGGAGAACTTAATTCATTACTGAAGATTATTGCGTAAATCGCAGAAGTGGTAAATGTTCTTAAAATGTTTCTCTCTAGAGAGATCAATCGTAATGAGAGCATTATTATTAAACATCCACATACAAGCCAGGTTCATTGTATCACAGCTCATCAGTGTGGATAGGTTTCATTAAATATGACAGACAAGGTATTATCATTAAGTTTTTTATTTAATTTTTCATGTTCGTATCATATTTTTTTCTGTTTTTAGAACTCAAATTACATAAGAGTTGTCTAAATGTTTTGTACTTTTTGTTGACTTCAAATGCAGATAAATAAATCTCCAAAAACATTTGATCACATTGTATAAGTTTGAACAGTATTGGCACCCATTGAATATTTAATTCGGAATGAAAGTGTGGGTAAATATCTGCACTGAAAAATATGCAATTTTTGCGGGATGAAATGGGTATAAACATCACCCCGTCCCGGTTACAGATATATATATATATATATATATATATAACCATTTTTTGGAACGTTACAATACACACAGACAGATTATTCGAAGCTAATAGCCCAAACAACAGGATCAAAGACCACAAGAACAGAATGTGCTTTTCTTTATTGATATTATCCAAATACAAGGATCTTGAAGTAGAAATCTCAAAAGAGGAAAAGAAGGGAGTGAGAAAGAAAGAGATAAACGTATAGAGGAATCTACACTACCGGCCATAAGTATTAGGCAACCCGAGTATTTTTTTTTTAAAGAAATGGTGTATTTTTAGTATTTATTTCCAAGTGGATACTTCTACATGAAAATAGAATGGTTTCTTTTTTTATTGTTACTTGGCAAAATTTTACAAGGCAGTCAGGAAGCCTTTGCTTCGGTCAGCCAATAAGTAAAAGAGACTAGCATAAGGAAGAAATCACAGAAACTGGACACCAGAACAGTACATATGATGCACATGTTATTGTGCAGTATTAACAAAATCAATTCTATTTTCATTTAGAATTAACCACTTAGCAATAAATACTAAAAATAGTATGAAATGCATGATTTAAAAAAAAAAAAACTAGGCTAGGTAAAAATTATGACCGGCACTGTATATCAATCAGGGTCTAAGAATTTAAGTAGTTTTTCTGTGGCAGCATTTGGTCATTAATTCTCTTATTTTATTAAGTAGATCAGGGTCATATATATGGTTTAAGATGGCAAGGTTTTCTAAAACTAAAGATTTTCTTACTCTCAGCCTTCATGTGTTTATTTATTTATTTCTTCCGATAATATAACTATTAATAATTATGAATCACGCCCCACTGATTGCAACGCCCTACATTTTAATATTTTTAATTTTAAAATTATTAATTATTTAATTTTACATTTAAAATTTTCATTTTCATTTTTTATCTCCATTGTTAAGATCAGTCCAAAATGCCAAATACTGGTTGGGGATACTAAAATCAAACAAAAAATTAAATATCTGGGAAGGATTCTAACAGAAGACGGAATCTGTGACACAGAAATCCGAAAGCAAATTGGCATGGCAAAGGATGCATTCCAGAAGCTAATTAAAGTATTAAGAGACAGGAAATTTTCACTAGAAACAAAGAAAAGAGTACTGGATCGCTATGTGACGTCAGTTCTTTAATATGGCAGTGAATGCTGGACAATATCATCAAAGATGAAAGAAAAAATTGAAGCAACTGAAATGTGGTTCTACAGAAGGATGCTGCAGATATCATGGATTGAGCATGTGAGCAATTATGAGGTTTTTGAAAAGATGGAAGCGAAAAGGAAATTAATACTGAGCATCAGGAAGAGACAACTAAAGTTCCTGAGACTTGCAATGAGGAAAGAGGGGTTGGAGAACCTGATACTAACAGGCTAGATAGAGGAGAAAGAGATAGAGGAAAGCAGCGGATAACATATTTAAAGGGCCTGACCAGGTGGATGATAAAACGGGGGTTGTGTGGTGTTACAGGAGAAACCGTGCTAAGAGCCACCAGGAATAGGGAGACGTGCAAGGCCATGATCGCCTACGTCCTGAGAGGACCAGGCACATAGAAAAAGTCTTTGTCTATTTAAATTTAGCAATTGTTATTAAAATGCAGTAACTCTATAATATTTAATAGTAATGAACATCTAGTGAATTTAAATTAAAGTCTTCTAAACTGTCAGTTTGTAATAGGCACCAGATAAATGCGTAAAGCAGGAAACTTCTACTTGTGCCAGTTTAAAGGTGTTTATTTATTAATCTATATATATAAAAGGCAATCTGTGAGTCTGTGTGTGACTGTTCCCTATGCACGCCTACATTTTTTAAGCTACGCCATTCAAACTTTCTAGGGACACATATCTACAAGGAAGCCAGGTCGGCACATACTTTTTGTAAAATTAAAACAGAATAAGCTATACTCTGTTAGAAGCACTCTTTATATATGGTCTAGAAATATATGTATATGTGGTCTAGACATATATCTATATATATAAAAGGCAATCTGTGAGTCTGTGTGTGACTGTTCCCTATGCACGCCTACATTTTTTAAGCTACGCCATTCAAACTTTCTAGGGACACATATCTACAAGGAAGCCAGGTCGACACATGCTTTTTGAATTTGCGTTCAGGAATTTTCCCTTTCGCACTTTTGGCCAATGGAGCAGATTGTTTACATTTGCTCCGTAAAACATCTAAGATCTAAGATGATTGCTGAATTACGTCACAGAAATCAAATCTCACGTGTCAAACGCGGTTAAAATATTAAAAAAAAAATATGTGCCTTTATATTTAATTTTTATTCCAACGTTTTAAAAATTGTTTTTTTAAACAAAAACAAAATATGCAAAATAAAAAGCGGCATCTTCTCCTACGACTAAAATATTCTGAGTTGCCCGGGCAACGCCGGGTTATGATGCTACTAAATATATAAAACAGCTCTCTTCGTATTTCATTGAGCATTGTTTTAGAAACACATGAATACGAATATGTACATATGTGTGTATCCTAATATGTATATTTATTAATTCACGAAATTATATATATATATATATATATATATATATATGAGTGTGTGTGTGTGCCACGAACTATACTGACATCCATATATGCATGTATATATGTTAATTTATTTATATGAATATATACATATATCTTTATATACATATATATATACATATATATGACATATATTTTTCATAAAACACACACACACACACACAGATATATATATATATATATATATATATATATATATATATATATATATAATGTATATTTGAGTTTGTTGGTGTGGGTTGGTATCACACTCCTTGCAAATGTCATTATTTTCCCATGCCTAAAAAATAGAAAATATTAAAATATCCGACAACAACAAAAGCAATTCAGCCGTAATGTTTTCATAGTTCAAAATGCATTCCTTTTTCCCACATGCACACGCATATATATATATATATACCTTGTCCGATGTTTCTTATATGTTTTCTCATTGTTTGCTCTCCTTTTCTTTTAAGTGAAAAGAATCTTAATATCGTTGAACAAATATGAAAATAATACCCAATGATATTTTGTAAACCTATGACATTTCTTTCCTGTAGCCTGCATCTCATATATATATATATATATATATATATATATATATAATGGTGTGTTTGTAGGTCAATATTAGTGGACGTTTGCCCACCAGTATGTTTCGGAAAAAAAAGTTCACAATATTTGTAAATTATTTTATATACAATAAACATTTTTGCGTATCATTTGAAAGGTGTTTAAAAAATTACTTGAAGTATAAATGCATGGCTAATTGTAGTAAAAAAAAAATATATATTCGATGTTTACCTTCCAATTAAAGGAGAAGCTCACCTCTAACTGGAGATTCACACCTGTCTCTCTCGCAATCTGCACAACTGTCTTCAAATTTTATTTTCCTAAATTTGTTTTGGAAATGACATACTAGAAATGTGAAATAGATGCAAAAAACAGAAAAACACAGCGGCTAATGTTTTTAATAATATTAGAAATTTTCAAATAAAAAAAAATTATATTTAAAAGTCCATCTGCCGAGATGTATTTTTCGTAAAAAATTCTTCTAAAGAAAACGCAGATTATGTATTATTTCACCCCAACCAAGGCAATCAAACCACTATGAACGGTTATTGAACATAAATGAAACTTTGAGTGAAAATATAATATTCATTGTTTTTATTATTGTTTTGGAGTAGTTTTTGCTATGAAACTTTTAATCGTGCTAGGTCGGTTGCTAATCGACTTAACGCACCCAAAATATTAGGAACTTGGTAATCTTCCACTGAAAGCTGACTCCTTAGTATTCGACTAACTGCCGACTAATATCAACTGCCTTAGTCCAACTATGTCCAAACTGGAACTAACTAATAGTTCTACTGAACACAAATAGAACTCTGAAGAACTCTCTGGAACCTCTCAAGAACTTCTCGAGTTAACTTCCTGTTAACTCTTATTAAATATAGGAGAAAGAGTCCATTATCTGAGGAATATGTGTGTTTCACCATAACAATTATTTACAGCTTACCAAAGTCTTGCAAGCTGCAGAAAATAATTTAGAGTGTAAAAATATTTCTGAAGATAAAAATTATACATTTCTACTACTTAACCTATAGCTGTGGGGGAATAAGTAAATTCATAATTTTTCAAAATGTCTTTATGAGTAAGTGAATATAACAACTCTAGTTGGTATTGAACCCTTATCTCGTATTTAAAATTCCGAACCTTTCTCCTTTGCAATAACCATTCATTCAAGCTAACAGCGCATATTCCAAAAAGGTTACACATCTAGATACTGACGTTGCTTATCTTCTGTGATTCTACGAGAATTGTAAGAAACAGAATTTTAATTTTTCAAGATCATAGTTGGCAGGAGAATGTGCGTTGTGGTGCTGTGGATATCGGCTCGGAACGAAAAAACGGTAGAACCGAGATCGGATTCCAGTTGAATCCGTAACATTCACTTACGAGCAAATATCCTTGGGAAAGGAATTAATCCGTCTCTATCCCTCCAACTATAGGTTAAATAGCAAAACAGGTTGAATCCTGTAGCTTTAGTTAGCGACTAATCTACTGCAGAATGTAATGGCAACCTACTACGGGAATATTTGCTGTCCAGTCAGTCCCCCAAGCATGTATCAAGTATAGCACTTAACTGACTGACTGAATATAATAGTTGGAATAATGATTAAGGCTTTTACTGGGCATAAAGTGGGGGGGGATCAGTTTTATATTGTTATAAGGTAATAAACTGATCCCCCACTAATTACTACTTTATAATATAATACATCTCTTTCCTTTCTAGCTATGAGTTAATTAACAGGACAGATTGGGTTCTATAGCCTTGGTCGGCAACCAGTCTACCGCAGAAAGCAATGGCAACCGACTGCGGGATAATCTTCTACCCAGTCATTCATGTCTCTTTCGAGATATCGCGTATGGCACTTAACTGACTGACTGAATATAATAGTTGGAATAATGATTAAGGCTATTACTGGGCATAAAGTGGGGGATCAGTTTTATATTGTTATAAGGTAATAAACTGATCCCCCACTAATTACTACTTAATAATATAATACATCTCTTTCCTTTCTAGCTATGAGTTAATTAACAGGACAGATTGGGTTCTATAGCCTTGGTCGGCAACCAGTCTACCGCAGAAAGCAATGGCAACCTACCGCGGGATAATCTTCTGCCCAGTCAGTCATGTTTCTTTCGAGATATCACGTATGGCACTTCACTGACTGACTGAATATAATAGTTGGAAACAATTGAAGTTTTACTAAGCATAAAGTATTATTTTTCTATTGTTATGAATTAATAAACTTATCACCCACTAATTATTACTTAATAATATAATAATATAATATACTCCATCTCTTCTCCCTCCAGGTATGGGTTTGATAACAGGACAGATTTGGGTTTTACAGCCTTAGTTGGCAACAAGTCTCCTGCAGAAAATACCTACTGCAGTAAAATATCCTTCCGAGTTAGTCATGTCTCTTTCAAGACATAATCGCCTAACAGTGTATCACGCATGGCACTTAACTGACTGACTGAATATAATAGTTGGAATAATGATTAAGGATTCTACTGGGCATAAAGTGGGGGATCAGTTTTATATTGTTATAAAATAATAAACTGATCTCCCACTTATTACTACATAATGATATAATACATCTCTTTCCCTTCTAGCTATGAGTTAATTAACAGGACAGATTGGGTTCTATAGCCTTGGCTGGCAACCAGTCTACCGCAGAAAGCAATGCCAACCTACTTCGGGATAATCTTCTGCCCAGTCAGTCATGTCTCTTTCGAGATATCACGTATGGCACTTAACTGACTGACTGAATATAATACTTGGAATAATGATTAAGGCTTCTACTGGGCATAAAGAGGGGGATCAGTTTTATATTGTTATAAGGTAATAAACTGATCCCCCACTAATTACTACTTAATAATATAATACATCTCTTTCCCTTCTAGCTATGAGTTAATTAACAGGACAGATTGGGTTCTATAGCCTTGGTCGGCAACCAGTCTACCGCAGAAAGCAATGGCAACCTACTTCGGGATAATCTTCTGCCCAGTCAGTCATGTCTCTTTCGAGACATGATCGCCCAAAGCGTGTATCACGTATGGCACCTAACCGACTGACTGAATATAATAGCTGGATATAAAATCAAATAAACTTTAATTAACGCAGGATAAATTTTCCCTTAGAAACATTGTAAAGAATTACACAAATCTATTGACCATAACAAGAAACGTAATTTAATTGCACAGTATAAAACGGTTCTATCCTTTGGTAGCAAGTGATCCTATTTTCTTCTTCTTCTTCTTCTTCTTCTTCTCCTTCTTTGTACCTTGTCCATTCAGGAGGTAGGCGATCATGGCTTTCCATGTCTCCCTTTCCCTGGTGGCTCTTAGCAAACTTTCTCTTGTTACACCACGCAACCCCCGTTCTGTCATCCACCTACTCAGGCCCTTCAAATATGTTATCCGTTGCTTTCCTCTGTCTTTTTTCCCCTCTATCTGGCCTGTTAGTATCAGGTTCTCCAAGCCCTCTTTCCTTATTGCATGTCTCAGGAACTTTAGCGGTCTCTTCTTATTGCTCAGTATCAATTTCCTTTTCATTTCCATCTTTTCCAAAACCTCACATGCTCGATCCATGATATCCGCAGCATCCTTCTGTAGAACTACATTTCAGTTGCTTCAAGTTTTTCCTACCTCTTTAATGATATTGTCTAGCATTCACTGCCTTATTGAAGGACTGATATCACATAACAATCCCGTACCTTTTTCTTTGTTTCTAGCAAATTTTTTCTATCTCTTAATATTCTAAGCACCTTTTGGAACGCGTCTTTTGCTATGCCAATTCGCCTTCCGATCTCTGTGTCACCATTTACGTTTTCTGTTAGAACACTTCCCAGGTATTTAAATTTTTATACCCGTTTGATTTTAGTGTCTCTCACCTGCATTTGGCATTTTTCGTTGCTCTTTTTGCTGATGACCATGCATTCGGTTTTTGTGCAGTTTATTTGTAGTCCTTTCTTGACACTCTCTTCAGCTGCATTCTGTAGGAAGTTTTGTAATTTCCTCTCCGTGTCTGCTATCAGCACTGAATCATCTGCGTACCTTATGTTGTTCAAATTATGGCCTCTTATGGCAAATACTGGCATAACATTTAGGTTCCTCAGAATATTCTAGCCGGACAAGTTGAATAGATCCGATGAAAAGACACCTGCTTGTCTTACGCTCCTTTCTATCTTTGTATATCTGCTGAATTCGTCACCCATCTGTATTTGGCAATTTGGGCTGATCTTTTTCCTGATGACCGACCATGCATTCGGTTTTAAGCATTATCTTCTCAGTATAGGCTAAGGTCCAGAAACACGGCGCATGTGTGCCACACGCATTGACAAACGAAAACAAATCCCCAGCGTTTTTCACATTCCGCCATTTTACACGCTTTACAACAGGCTACAAGTGGATAGAAAGAAAGGTTCATTTCCCGTATTAACACGGAGAAGCAGAGAAAAGAATAGGCGAGTCCTGACAAGTTAGCAACCCCATAACAACTCGAGAGCTGCATCCACACAGGTGAACGGTCCGCATTTGGTGCGATTGGCAATGTCTTCTTATTCTTCATTATGTGTCGTGTTCTTTCAGGACCTAGGTGAGAAAGCTACTGAATGTGTTCTTTTTTTGGAAAGTGTGACACAAAAATCCGAAATCAAATTGGCATGGCGAAGGAGACAATCCAGAAGTTAAGTAAAGTATTAAGAAACAGGACAATTTCGCAAGAAACTAGAAAGAGAGTACTGGATTGCTATGTGCTGTCAGTTTTTCAATATGACAACGAATGCTGGACAATATCATCAAAGATGAGGGAAAAATTTGATACGAGTGAAATGTGGTTCTACAGAAGGATGCTGCGAATATTATGGATCGAGCATGTGAGCAATGATGAGGTCTTAGAAATGATGAAAATGAAAAGGAAATTAATACTGAGCATAAGGAAGAGACAGCTAAAGTTCCTGGGATATGCAATGAGGAAGGAGGGCAAACAGGCCAGATAGTTGCATATTGTAACAGGAGAAGGCGTGCTAAGAGCCACCAGGGATAGGGAGCCGTGGAAAACTATGATCGCCTACGTTCTGAAATGACATGGCACATAGAAAAATATATATGCCATATGTTTATAAGAAATTATAATGTGGGTATAAAGTGGGGGATCAGTTCTATATTTTAATCAGTATATAAACTGATCCCTCATTTTGCGGCCATGCACGTTTCTATAGATTTTTATTATAGATTTATGGGCTTGAGCTAGTGGATGACACTATGGTGGTTGCCTGGTGTAACAGGAGAAAGAATGCTAAGAGCCACCAGGGATAGGGAAACGTGGAAAGCCGTGATCGCCTACGTCCTGAAATGACATGGCACATAGAAGTATATATACGCCAACTGTTTATAAGAAATTATAATGTGGGTATAAAGTGGGGGATCAGTTCTATATTTTAATCAGTATATAAACTGATCCCTCATTTTGTGGCCATGCACGTTTCTATAGATTTATATTCTAGATTTATGGGCTTGAGCTAGTGGATGACAGTATGGTGGTTGCCTGGTGTAACAGGAGAAAGAATGCTAAGAGCCACCAGGGATAGGGAGTCGTGGAAAGCCGTGATCGCCTACGTCCTGAAAGGACAGGGCGCATAGAAGAAAAAGAAAAAGAAGCTTTCCTCACTATGTCCGTTCTTAACATCTTCCAGTGTCCCTGTTCTGCCTGTTCCTCTTGCATTGATTATGTACTGTGGGTATTAGATTCTCCAGTACCACTTACCTCGTTATATTACTTGGAAATATTTTTCATAATTCTAAAGCAAAATATATTATTTAACAATATATTCAATCAAACTTTCGCGAACGTTTCGATTTTATGCCATCCCACGTTCTTCATCATATTGTTAGGCGTGCCTTTATAAGAATACCAACATCATAAAAATATCTATTTCAAACATTTGTGGAACAAGAATTCATCCTCAGTTAAAACAAAAATATGTGACATAGGATATACCACAACCACAAACACACGTGCCTTCAATCGGACAAGAGTGCCATCAGACAACATATTAAATAAATATTATAGTAATATTAAATAGATACTTAAAAACGTAATAGACTAGCAGTATAGCCCGGCGTTGCTCGGATGTAATGAAAGGTTTAAAACTAATCCATGGACCTGGAGATCAGATTCTTTGGACGTTGGCACCAAAGACTAAAAAGCAATAGTTGTTTTCAGTTAAAGCGAAACCGTAGACTGAAAGAAAAATGAATGGATGTAAGTCAAATTTTGAAGTTTAGTGAGAATCGGATAAAAATTGTGGATTTGTATAAAGGACATACAGACAGATAAACAGACACACACACACAAACATCTTGCCTTATATATATATATATATATATATATTATTGATTTTCTGCACTATTTTAAGAACTGCAACCTTGAAACTTCTGAATATCGTTTCTTATGTCTTTGTCTATGAGTGTATGAAATTTGATTAAAATCGGACCACTCCTTCTATAACCCGATTTTTTCGATTATGGATTTTCGATATTTATCGGGTGTACCTCGACACAAAACCTAGCTAAGAACACTCGCAGACGCTTATAGTACAAATGTGTAAATTTTCAAGAAAATCGGTTCAGTCGTTTTGGAGTCTATAGGTAACGGACACACACACACACACACACACACACACACACACACAAAGTTCCATTTATAAATAAGTTTAGATTTCCTATAAAAATCAAACAGTAAAAACATACTTATGATCTTGGAAGCAATACATATACAATAAAAACAACCATCTCTAAAGAAAAACAATTTTGATTTAAGAGTCCGCATCCTCAAATGTCTATAAAAAAAAACGAAAGCCACACACCTGTCACCCATTGTCTACATCACAACATTATTTGAACACGTCACTACACTTACCAATTCCACGAAATTCATAAAGTGTCTCTACCTACCATAATTGTGGTTTAAGAATGCCAAATGTGTGTCTGCCATATTTCTTTGGGCAATTTTTTATACGGAATGTCCTTCTCATCTAACAAGGTTATTCGTAATCTGGATGACTCGATTAATAAAATTTTCTGTTGTCTTTAATAACATTGTCTTAGAATATATATATATATATATATATATATATATATATATATATATATATATCTGTAAATTCAGATTAGACTTAGTGGGGAAATAGCCATTTTCAACATGTCATTTTAAGGCATGCATTCTTCGACCCCTTCTAAACAGAAAATGAGGAAAAATTCTAAGACATGGTTAGGTTAGGTAAAGGAAAGGGTTGGGCTGTATTGGTTTTATTTGGATCAGAGGAAAGAATTTAATAGTAATTTCCACTTTGGTAGTGGGGAGGGGGTATGTGGCTTGACCATTGAGTTAGTAGTGGTAGGTTGTGGGAAGTAGCTGCTTGGCCAAATTTTAAAAAAATTATTGGGACTAATTGGGAAAATAGAATAATTATTGTAATTTATATTTATTTCTATGGCAACACAAACTCATGATCTCCCTTTTTTTTTTCTTTTTTTTTTTTGGTGTGGGGAGTATATTTTAGTCATGAAATTTTAAAATTTAATTTTTTCTGTCAAACATAAATTACATTTATCTCTTAAGCTTTTAGGGGTCCTAACCTTGCCTTTTAATTCCCAGTATTTTCTAGAAAGGGCTGTTTGATATATATATATATATATATATATATATATATATATATATATCTGTAAATTCAGATTAGACTTAGTGGGGAAATAGCCATTTTCAACATGTCATTTTAAGGCATGCATTCTTCGACCCCTTCTAAACAGAAAATGAGGAAAAATTCTAAGATATGGTTAGGTTAGGTAAAGGAAAGGGTTGGGATGTATTGGTTTTATTTGGGTCAGGCTATGGGAAATAATTTAGTAGTAATTTCCTCTTGAGCCTTAGCATTGTTAGTATTGGTAGGTGGCGAGGAAGTAAGGGCTTGACCAAAATGTTTAAAACATTTATTGGGTCTAATTGGAAAAATAAGATAATTATTTTAATTTATACTTATTTCAATGGCAACACATTCTTATGATCTCCATTCGTTTGTTCAGGAGTATATTTTGATCTTGAAATTTAAAAATTTGAATTTTTTCTGTCAAACATAGATTACACTTATCTCTTAAGCTTTTAGAAGTCCTAGCCTTGCTATGAGTTTCCATTTTATCCGGGGATCTAAGCTACTTTCTTTTAATTCCCAGTATTTTCTAGAAAGGACTGTTTGGTATCTTAAACTAGGGTTGGTGAAAGAGTGGCTGAGGTTATAACGCCGTTGCTTCCAAATTCTCACCGAATTTCCGATATAAACATTAAATCTCTCCTTATTTTCGTTAGGGTAGATGGTGGCTTGATAGATTACATTTTCCGATCCAAACTTACCGGACAGTTATTTCTAGATATACAGTTACAGGAAGGATTCATTCTATTTTCTGTATTGGATTCCTAACACTTCTTCAAGACTTGGTTACTATATTAGTCAGATAATTATAGTCATAGAGTGTGATCCCTTGAAAATGGTTGTTGATTCAGAGAGATAACAAAAAAATTGATTCAGAGATACAAAGAAGAGGAAATTGTGGAGAGCCATAATCATCCAGGTTCTGAAGAGTGCAGCCTGAATAAAAAAAAAGACTAGCTTGTGTCAATATTTGGGGAAAAATATTTGGACAGGACTGAAAAAAAAAGCAAATTAAACTTACTAAGAATTACAAAGTAGAGGAAATTGTGGAGAGCCATGATCGTCCACGTTCTGAAGAGTGCAGCATGAGAGAGAAAATAAAAGAATAGCTTGTGTAAAAATTTGGGGGAATAAGATTTGGACAGGACTGCAAAAAAAAAAAGGAGATTTAAACTTACTAAGAATTACAAAGGAGAGGAAATTGTGGAGAGCCATTATCGTCCACGTTCTGAAGAGTGCAGCATAAGAAAGAGAAAAAAAATAGCTTGTGTAAATATTTGGGGGATTAAAATTTGGACAGGACTGCAAAAAAGCCAAATAAAATATCCTAAGTATTACAAAGGAGAGGAAATTGTGAGAGCCATGATCGTCCACGCTCTTAAAGAACAGGGTACAAAGATGATGAAAAGCTTATGCAAATAGTTGGCAGAACAAAACTTATTTACTTAAGAGAGGATAATGAGAAGAGCTATGGTCGCCCACATCCTCGGGGACTACGGAATATGAAAAAAGAAACAGAGTTCATGAAAATTATCATTCTTCTTCATATGCTTCTTTCCGATCTTGAACTTCCATTTGTCCCTTTTTCTTGTCGCTCTCAGTATTATTTTTCCTCTTGGTATCTCTTCCAAACTTCGCTCCGCCATCAGTTTGTTCAAGCTTATCATGTATGTCTCGTGCTGCTTTCCCCCTCTCTCTCTTTCTTTCTATCTGTCCTGTGAGTATTAGATTCTCCAGGCCGTCTTTCCTCCTTCATGTGTCTCTCCTTGATGTTATGTATGATTTTTCTTTCTGCTTGCATCCTCTCCAACACCATTTCGTTGCTCACTTGTTCGGTCCAGGTTATCCTCAGCATCCTTCTGTAAACCCACATTTCTGCTGCCTCGAGTCTATCCCTTATCTTGAGAAGATCGCTCAACATTCGCTGCCATACAGAAGCAATCCAGCATTCTTTTCTTTGTTTCCAATGAGATTTTCCTGTCTCAATACTCTAGTTAGCTTTTGAAATACATCCTTAACCATGCTATTCCGTTTTTGGATCTTAATATCACCCTTTTCATCTTCTGCTAAAACGCTTCTCAGGTATCTAAAAGCTTGTCAGAATTCATCAATTGGGGATACAGTGTAATATGCAAATATAATCTCACCTAAAATCTAGGAAAAAAAGCAGTAAGAGAATAAATAAAAAATTTAAGAGGAAAAATCTATATTATAATAATAATTTATAATATAATAATATTATAAAAATCTATATTATAATAATAATTTATAATATAATAATCTTATAAAAATCTATATTATAATAATAATTTATAATATATAATATGTACTAGCTGATATTTCTTGATAGACACCTTATTTACAACAAGATTCCTTTCAAATATTTGGGATGTATTGGTTTTATTTGAGTTAGGCTAGCGGAAAGAATTTAGTATTAATTTCCTCTTTGGTAGTGGGAGGAATGTGGCTTGACCCTTGAGTTAGTATTGGTAGGTGGTGGGGAAGTAAACTGCTTGGCCTAATTTTTTTAAATTTTATTGGGAGTAATTGGGAGAATAGGATAATTATTGTAATTTATAATCATTTCTGTGGCAACACATTCTTATGATATCCTTTCGTTTATTCAGGAGTATATTTTGGTCTTGAAATTTAAAAATTTTAATTTTTTTTATCAAAAGTAGATTACATTTATCTCTTAAGCTATTAAGGGTCCTAGCCTTGCCTATAATTTTCCATTTTATCTGTGGATCTAAGTTAATTTATTTTAATTTTCAGCACTCTTTTCTTTGTTTGGAATTAGATTTTCATGTCTCTCAATACTCTGGTTAACTTTTGAAATGCATCCTTAATTATGTTAATGCGTCTTCGGATCTTAATGTCACACTTTTTATCTTCTGTCAAAACGCTTCTCAGGTATTTAAATCCTTGCCAGAGCACTGACTATATATTATTAATTATTACTTTAGAACATGTATAAACTATAAACTAATACAACATTGTGCATTTCGTTTCAACATTGGAAGAAGGATGTCTCATCAGGTCGTTAATAATGCATGTAATAAACTTTTTATTACCAAAATAAAAAAAAATAAAACGTTTATTACCATCATTATTAAGTACCTGATGAGACATTGTTCTTTCAATGTCAAAACAAAATGTACAATTTTATAGTAGTTTGTAGGTTGTACATCTTCTAAAGTAATATATATATATATATATATATATATATATATATATATGTAAAAAATATACTCAGTTTTAATCCGAGATTATGGACAGTAAGGTTAAATAAAATAAAGACAAGAGGAAAACTATTTTAAATCGCCTACGATTTATAGATACGTAATTTAGAATAAAGCTCATTTCGTCTTTCTGCCTTGAAAAAGTCCATCACGGACGAAACGCGTAGGCGATTTAAAATACAGTTTTCCTCTTGTCTTTATTTTATTTAACCATATATATATATATATATATATATTGATTGTTTAATACTTAGTCTTTAGTCATAATAAGGTTAGACCAGTACACATTTGTATTAAAAAGTGTTCGATACAATTATATTGTAGAACTTTAGAATATTTGCCAGCTATCTCTTAAGCTATTAGGGGTCCTAGCCTAAAGTGTAATAACTCGTTTAAAAACGGAATATATATATATATATATATATATATATATATATATATATTGCAATTTTGTGATTACAATGGTTTATAAATGCAGTATATCACTACACAAAGATTTTCATGCTTCAGAACAATACTGTTCTTTTTTTAGGTGAAACCACCTGAAGAAGAACAATATTATTCTGAAACATAATAATTCTTGTGTAGTGATATAATGCTTTTATAACCCATTGTAACAACAAAATTCCAATATTAAGCTCTCGTTTGTATGAGCACTCTTTATAAAAGTAAATACATGAATAGTGGGTTTTAATCTATCTATTTCACTTCCTTATATATACAGCCTTTGAGATTTAAAAAAGGAATCACCCGACAGGCGGTCGAGAGCGAGGGAAAATTTCAGTAATTGACTAATTAAGTGCCATACGTGATGCAGGCTTGGGCGACCATGTCTCGAAAGAGTAGGTTGCCATTACTTTCTGGGGCAGACTGGTTGCCAGCCAAGCCTATAGAACCCAATCTATCCTGTTATTTAACCCATAACTGGAGAGAAGAAACGGATTAATACCTTGCCGAAGGGTATTTGTACGTAAAGTGAATGCAGATACCCTTGGGAAAGGTATTAATCCGTTTCTTCCTTCCACGGAAAATTTAATCGCCCCAAAAGCATTTTACTTCACCGAAACCATTTTTTAACAGTTGCCTTACGTATGTGCGTTGTGGTGCATTGGATATAAACTCGGAACGAGAAATCGGGGAGCCGAGTTCGAATTCCAGCCGAATCCATTGTATTCACTTACGCGAAAATACCCTTGGGAAAGGTATTAATCCGTCTCTTCCTTCCAGTTATGGGTTAAATAGCAGAACAGATTGGGTTCTATAGCCTTGTTCGGCAACCAGTCTACCGTAGAAAGCAATGGCAACCTACTGCGGGATAATCTTCTGCCCAGTCAGTCATGTCTCTTTCGAGACATGATCGCCCAAGCGTGTATCACGTATGGCACTTAACTGACTGACTGACTTACGTATACATAGCGTGAATCGCTGACGGAAAACAAAAAATGAAATTTTAATTAAAATTTCGAAAGTGTTAGAAAGGATTTAAAAATAAATTTAAATAATAATAGCAAAATTTGATCTTTCCTTGTGATAGCTTTGTCTGGGCACTTTTATCATCATGATATGCTGAGTTTTGGGCAATTGAGTCGAGGTACGTTAATTCGTAGTTTCTTTATCCTGTTTGACTACAACCTCCATCTCATAGATGATAAAAAATAATAAATCAGATTTTTTCGACGATTTTCTATTTATAAAAAAAAAATGTATATTTTTTTTCGGTGCGTGCTGAGTCTAGAATAATATTTTCCAAATGAGTTTCTAAAAATCCGTGAGCTTCTTTAATCTGAGCGTCAAAGATATTTTGGTTCTACTCTGGAAGCGTTATTTAAATGAATATTTGCACAGACCGGAACGATAAAAGCGAGACAGAGTTAAATAATATCATTGTAAGTCATTCTAAGTAACTTGTGAATCTTTAGTGGCATACTTTTTGTTTGTAAAAGTAATCAGATTTCCTTTTTCTATATTTCAAGGGACACGTTTCATTGCGAGATTTTTAATCGACCGCGGGCATGAAGCAAGAAACTTAAATCGCCTAATTAAGTTTTTAATCGCAAAGGCTATATATATATATATATATATATATACATATATATATATATAACGATTTGTACCCACGGAAATTACTAATGGCTTTAAAAAGAACAAACGTCATATTTTAGGTTGTCCTATTTTCGAAAAAGTTCCATTGTTTATAAATTTAAATACTGTTGTGATGCGGCATACATAGGACGTACCGATCTGAGGTTGGAGACGCGGTTTTCACAACACGTCCCCGCTAATATACGTTCCAGTGGCTCTCTCAGACCTATAAGAACAACACAATCTGTTCTGGATTCCGCTATTGGCTGACATCTTTTGGACAATCAAGTGTGTGCCTCGGCATATGAGGACAGCTGGTTTACTGTCTTGCACAGCGCTCGGTCTACACATCATCTACGTATTTTGGAAGCAATTTGCTTGAAAATTCAACAGCCGAGCCTGTGCAGACAGAAAGAGTGGTTTTTACGCTCCTTACAATTGCTGGTGAGTCTGTGAGTGTAACATTTTTTCACTTTAAAACACTCTTGTGGAATTATATGTGTACACCCCCCTTACATTTTATGTGTTTTTTTTAAATAAATTTATTTTTAAATGAGTTCCATCATCTCCCAGCATTGTAAGTAATTTATTTTGCCTTGACCTTTTCCTTAATTCCCTTAAAATTAAAGCCAACGAGAACCCTTGATAAGAGTTGGCCGAAAGGTTCCTCGGGTTTAAATATATATATATATATATATGGAAAATAACCCCTTATTTTAAAATAAACTTTATTTATAAAGAATAATATTCACAAGGAATGAATATGAGAGAAACTGTTTCGCATTGGATGCGTTATTGTATTTTATGAAAACCAGATAGCTGATTTTTCTGATTTTATATCGCTCAATAAGAAAATCATTAAAACAATCGAAAAATTTCAGGGAAAAATATTACAGCGTTAATGACTAGAAACGTTACCATCGCAGCAGTCAATTAAGTGCCATACGTGATACACGCTTTGGACAATCATGTCTCGAAAGAGACATGACTGACTGTGCAGAAGATTATCCCGCAGTAGGTTACCATTGCTTTCTACGGTAGATTGGTTGCCAGCCAAGGCTATACAAACCAATCTTTTCTGTTATTTGACCCATAACTGGAGGAAAGAGACGAATTAATACCTTTCCCAAGGTTATTTGTGCTCAAAAGGATGCAAGGAATTCAACTGCAATTCGAACTCGGTTCCGCGATTTGTCGTTCGGAGTTGATAGCCACTGCACCAAAATGCACATCATCACAGCAGTTTTTCTTGATTTTCTTAACTATAAACTTTTAAAATTCAAACAACGTATTTTTTATTAATTCATATCTGTCATTTCAAAATATATATCTCTATGTGTGGATATGCTTTGTGGTGCAGTGGCTATCGGCTCCGAACTAGAGATTGGAAAGCCAAGTTCGAATTCCAGTTGAATTCCTTGCTTTCACTTACGCGCAAATACCCTTAGAAAAGGTATTAATCTGTCTCTCCCCTCGAGTTATGGGTTAAATAACAGGAAACATTGGGTTTTATAGCCTTGGTTGGCTACTGCAGAAAGTAATGGCAACCTACTGCGGGATAATCTTCTGCTCAGTCAGTCATGTCTTTTTCGAAACATGATCGCTCAAGCATGTATCACGTATAGCCTTTAACTGACTGACTGACTGTTTTTTTAATCATTTCATTCGTTGCATTCACTTACGCGCAAATACCCCTGGGAAAGTATTAATTCGTCTCTTCCTTCCAGATATGGGTTAAATAACATGACAGATTGAATTCTTTAACCTTGGTTAGTAACTAGTCCAACGACAAAAGTAATGGCAGCCTACTGCTGAAAAATCTTCTACTCAGTTAGTAAAATCTCTTTCAAGGCATGATAGCCCAAGTGTGTATCTCGTATTGCACCTAACATTTTTTAATCGTTTCACCCCAAGCAAGGTGGTACCGCCACCAATGTGCAGAGAGCAACATAAGAGTTAAAGTTTTAGGCTGGAGGGGAGAGAAGAGAAAGACGAACCAGCTACAGGGGGTGAAAGAGAAAGGGAAATAGAAGGATGTGAACACAAGAGTATTGCTGCCATATCTGGTCGGGTGCCCCTGCTGCTCTCCTTGGGCTTCTTGACAAAATACAAAGGAGGATCTGTAACGTGGTTGATACTGACTTGGCAGACCGGCTGCAGCCGCTCTCTCACCGGCGTGATGTGGCTTCCCTGTGCCTCTTCTACAAGTACTTTCATGGCTTCTGCTCCGATGAGCTTAGATCACTGGTGCCGCCTAAGCACGAATTTACACGAGATACTAGATTAGCAACTAGGTCCCACCCTTTTACAGTTAAACAAATAAGATGTAACCGTAAATTCTACTCCAACAGCTTCTTTTCTCGCGCTTCCCGCCTGTGGAACTCCCTTCCACAAGTCTGCTTTCCCGACAGTTACAATCTCCAGGTGTTTAAATGTAGGGTCAATAGACACCTCCTATCACACTAACTCCCAACTATTCTCACAACACTCTCATCTACCCAACCCTCATTCTCGGTATCCTTACCCGCCTATCACCCACCCTCTGTCATTTCCTATAATTAATCAGCCTTTCTCCACTCTACGTAGCCCCCTGCGCAGTAGTGGCAGTGACATGCCTTGCTCGGGGTGAAACGCTTATAAAAAAACAAAAAAAAGTTGCGAAGGTAGTGAGAAAGAAAAGAACAAGATACACGGGGTGATATAGAAAGCATTGGAGTAAAGTGGATAAGAGATGGGAATTGACATTACATTCAAATTCCTGTATATGTGTATGCTCGTCTGTGTGTGTCTAAAAATTCAGATATAAATATTTCATATATCTGTGAAAATGAAATATGACTAATGACAAAATATACATATTATATAACAGTTAATAAAGGATGTGTCTTTTCACCGGATCTATTCAAATTGTACAGCGAGATTATTCTGAGGACCCTAGAAGTTATGCCTGTATTCGTCATCGGAGGCCACAATTTAAACAACCTAAGGTACTCAGACGATACAGTGCTGATAGCTGACACAGAAAGGAAACTACAAGACCTCCTACAGAAGGTAGTTGAAGAGAGTGACAAGAAAGGACTACAAATAAACTGCACAAAAACCGAATGCATGGTCATCAGTAAAAAGGGCAGCCCAATATACCAAATACAGGTGGGGGATAATAAAATCAAGCAGGTACAAAAATTTAAATACCTTGGAAGTGTTGTAAGAGAAGACGGAAAGTGCGACACAGAGATCCGAAGGCGAATTGGCATGACAGAAGAAGCATTCCAGAAGTTGAGTAAAGTATTAAGAAACAGGACAATTTCGCTAGAAACAAAGAAGAAAGTACTGGATTGCTATGTGACGTCGGTTCTCCAATATGGCAGTGAATGCTGGACAATTTCATCGAAGATGAAGGAAAAACTTGGAGCAACTGAAATGATGCTGCGGATATCATGGATCGAACATGTGAGCAATGATAAGGTTTTGGAAAGGATGGAAACAAAAAGGAAATTAATATTGAGGATCTGGAAGAGACAGCTGAAGTTCATGGGACATGCAATGAGGAAAGAGGGCTTAGAGAACCTGATAGTAACAGGCCATATAGACGGGGAAAATAGACAGGGGAAAGCAGCGGATAACATATTTGAAGGACCTAATCAGGTAGATGATGAAACGAATGTTACATGGTGTAACAGGAGAAAGCATGCTAAAAGCCACTAGGGATAGGGAGACGTGGAAAGCCATGATCGCCTACGTCCTGAAATGACACGGCACATAGATGAAAAATATTTGTATCTAACACGAAAAACGTCTCAGATAATTATAGTCATAGAGTGTGATCCCTTGAAAATGGTTGTTGATTCAGAGAGATAACAAAAAAATTGATTCAGAGATACAAAGAAGAAGAAATTGTGGAGAGCCATAATCATCCACGTTCTGAAGAGTGCAGCCTGAATAAAAAAAAAAGACTAGCTTGTGTCAATATTTTGGGGAAAAATATTTGGACAGGACTGAAAAAAAAAAAGCAAATTAAACTTACTAAGAATTATAAAGTAGAGGAAATTGTGGAGAGCCATGATCGTCCACGTTCTGAAGAGTGCAGCATAAGAAAGAGAAAAAATAGCTTGTGTAAATATTTGGGGGAATAAGATTTGGACAGGACTGCAAAAAAGCCAAATAAAACTTCCTAAGTATTACAAAGGAGAGGAAATTGTGGAGAGCCATGATCGTTCACGCTCTTAAAGAACAGGGTACAAAGATGATGAAAGGCTTATGTAAATAGTTGGCAGAACAAAACATATTTACTTAAGAGAGGATAATGAGAAGAGCTATGGTCGCCGACATCTTCGGGGACTACGGAATATGAAAAAAGAAACAGTGTTCATGAAAATGTTTAGCAGATCACGACTTAGGAATGATAACAAAAAATGCAAACCAAAACTTACTAAGAACTGCTAATGAGAGGAAACAGTGGAGAGCCACGATCGCCCAAATCCTGAAAGAACCCGGGAAAGAGAAAAAGAGTGTAAATTTTATGGAGAACAGGGATTTGGAGAGATAACAATAAACCAATATTTCTAAAAGCTAAAAGAAAAGGAAATGGTGGAGAGTCACGAACGCCCAATTTTTTAAAGGGACCCGGAAGATAGACGAAGATGTTGTGTAAATTGTGTACCAAAAAAATAGCACTAAACAAAATTGCAATGAGATAACAATAAATATTTCTAACAGCTGAAAAAGGAAAGGAAATGGTGGAGAGTTATAATCGCCAACGTCCTGGAAAAATATCGTATATTTCCAGATTACTAACATGCGATCAAAAGAGACTGTGTTGTCCCGGGCATTGGAAGTTCCCTTTGAAAGTAATTTACAGTATTCATTAACACGTCTTTCTAAGATTGTGAATAATTTTTTCTTGAACCATTTTTTCACTGAATGTCAAGCAGTATTCACTTGTGTGTTTTCGCGCGCGTTTGCGCACGAAAACACGAATACAAGTCTACACACTTCCTGGAGATATAAAAAAGAGATAAATACATAAACATAGGCGAGCCTGTGCACACAGAAGCACAAACACACGCGAACAGACACAGGCCTTCATGTGGAGAGACAAAGATAAAGATTTCGAGAGACATAGGCTCACATAAAGAGACGCTCGCCTTGAAGCTTGTTCACAAAATATTTGAGTCGCTTTATTTAGAAAGAAGAAGCGTAGAATAATCTGAGAGAAAATATCTTGAACCATTGTCGTTACGCTTAAAGCAACGGACAATTAGAGACGCACGTATCACAAGTGGCGAGTTTGATCTGAGGCGAAGACCACCTAATTGAATTTTGCCCACACTTAGAGACACACAGACACATTTCCAGTCTATCTATCTCATCCATTTTTGTTTTCTTTTTTGCTTGTGTTCTTTGAGAGTTAATAACCATCACAATTTATTAAACTGATTTTATCTATCTATCTATCTATCTATCTATCTATCTATCTATCTATCAGTATGGTTAACTGTCTGTCTCTCTCTTTATCTCTCTTTGGATCTATCAGCATCAGCTTTACTCTCTCTCTCTCTCTCTCTCTCTCTCTCTCTCTCTCTCTCTCTCTCATATATATATATATATATATATATATATATATATATGTACAGAGAGTATTACTTCAAACATTTGCCGGAATAAATTTGAAGTATTAAAAAAAAAAATCCCTTAATTCTCTCTCTCTTTCTGAATATATATATATATATATATATATATATATATATATATATATATATATATATATAGGCACAGTTGTCAGTCTGTAAACGGTGAGGATAGTCCAACAATATTATTAACAGGTAAATCCATATAGAGAGCTCGATGGATGTTCACCAGAGCGATATGAAGTTTATAAAGGAAAACTCAACACATCATAGTTATAAAACTATAGTTCATCATCTATCTATCGCCCGGTTCACACTCCACCCACGTCTATTGAACAGGTTAAGAAGCTCATCCCTTGTTCCCTGTTTAGGATGTGGTTTCCGGCTTTCTCTTTTCCAATCTTTTCACTATTACGTAGCCCCCTGCACATCAGTGGCGTTACCGCCTTGCTCGAGGTGATACGATTAAAAAAAAATTCAATGAGCTTAACTAGCTCATATCGTCTGACTCTTTGACAATATTTCTTCCATCTGGCATAAAATTTATGCCGGAATGAATGTTTCCTTAAAATGAAGAGGGAACATAATAGAAATAATAATAATAAACATAAAATTACAAACAAATAAATAACTGACAATAAATGTAAGGGGAAGTAAGAAAGAAAGAAGGAAAGGAAGGAACGGGAGGGGATAATGACGTGTTGAGTTTTCCTTTATAAACTATATATATATTTATATATATATATATATATTTTTTAATTCAGATACTTTAATCCAAGTGAAAAAAGCAGGAAGGTAAATTCCAAAAACCCGATCCTAATTAATATTAAAAATTTTATTTTAATATTAAAAAATGATACAGGAAGAGAGCTCCATGTAATAAAATATTACAGAGCAAATATAAATTAAAAAAGGATTAATTCAATTAATTCAATGATGTTGGAAGATCATTTTGACATAGAAATCCCCACGGGGGATTGTGTTAACCCCCGTGGGGATTTTCATGTCGAAATGATCATCCAACATCATTGAATTAATCCTTCTTTAATATATATATATATATATATATATATATATAAGCAAACTCAGGTGCAGTTGGTAAGTTGTTGCCATTATAATTTTTAAGCATGTGCGTTATTTCTTACTGTTTTGGTCGACTACACAGTATAGCAGGTTCAGTTCGGTACCGCATGTGAGAAAAAAGATCACCATGAATTTATTCCCTCTACCAGGAATTCGGATATGGCGTGCTGAACTGCTTATATTCTAGCCGGAATCTCCAAAAGAAACATATTAAAGTGTTTTGGTGCTAATAAGACAACAGTGCAGAAGATTCGGATGAGTTTAATAGTGATTACTAATTTACGGGCAGCTCAAAAACTCACTGATCATTCTGATCAGAAAAGATCTCCTGAATTTGATGGTGAGGACCACCGACACAATCCGGAGGCCTACATCAAGTATCTTGAGTAGATATTGCTGCTCTAGTACAAGAGGGAGGATGCCGGAGACCCTGTGTCTGGCAACTGAACTCTGCACCATGACACACAAACAGTAATACTCAGTCATGACCGAAAGACAACCGCAATATCTACCCACCAAACTCACTAGATTGCAACAATCTTGACCATTATGTGTGTTGTTCAGTTAGCGATAGACCTGCAAAACGTCTTGCAACATCAAAGATGAGCTAAAATCAGGGATGTTTTTTCAGCATTCACCAACTTAAACAAGGAGACCATCCAGTAGAGTAGCAAACAATTCTGAAGGTGTCTGGAGGCCGTGGTGGAAGCCAATAGCGATTTCATTGACTAAATGTTTTCTTTAGTATTTCAAGATATGAGTTTGAGTTTTGTTTAATGGCATACCAATTGGCATACCATCTGATTTAGTCAGATTTAGATAATTTTTTTTTTTATTTTAGAAAACTGAATATGTCTTCTAGTTTTGTTTTCAAAAATGTGTTACTGCTAATAATTTTTTTTCCTTTAAAAATGTATTGTTGGTAAAATTTTTCTATAAATATCTATTTTTATACGTTTATAGTATTTTGACCCCATTTTGGTGGGGTTAACTATTTGCCCATTGCTGGGACCCTAACAGTTGTTACCATTCCGTGTCAGGGTGGACCTGGGAACAACAACAATTAAGAGGTGGATCCATGCTTCTCACAACCTCCCAATCAGAGGTCTTGCTGCTGGATGCAGTTAATCGTCGTGCCCAGGACCAATTTCAAGATATCTTTGTGTATTTTGGTAAATATATCTGTTAAAATGAGATGTCAGTGTTATTTTAAATTTTACCTAATTTAAACGACAATTTATCAGTTGCATATATATATATACACTACCGTCCAGAATTATTGGGCGACCCCAATTTTTAAAAAAATGATGTATTTCATAATATTTTTAGAATTTATTGCCAAGTGAATAATTCTAAATGAAAATAGAATGGTTCTTTTGTTGTTATTACTTTGCAAAACGTTACAAGGCAGTCAGGAAGCCTTTGCTTCGGCCAGCCAATAAGAAGAAGAGACTAGCATAGGGAAGAGAGCACAAAAACTAGATACCAGAACAGTTTATTTGATGCACATGTTATTGTGCAATATTAACAATAAAACAATTCTATTTTCATTTAGAATTATCCACTTGGCAATGAATATTAACAATAGTATGAAATACATAATTTCTTTTAAAAAACTGGCATGGGCTAGTAATTATGGCCGTTAGTGTATATATATATATATTATGGACTCTCCCATCGATTTCGATGTATGAGGGTCTAACCTTAGTAAGACATCCACACAAAGATTTTTTTATAGTGGTGAAGGCATAGTGTAGTACCATCCACACTTTTTGGAACTGCTGATAACAAACAATCGGTGCAGAAATCTGCCACAGATCGCATGAACAGCAGACCTCAATTATTTAACCCATAATTAGAGGGAACGGTCGGATTAATACCTTTCCCAAGGGCACTAGTGCGCAAGTGAATGCAGCGTGCTCGACTGAAATTGGAACTCGGCTCACCGATTTCCCCCTCCAAGCCGACATCCACCGCACCACAACACACATCCGTGAACGCTAACAGCACCTGGTATTCCCAAGTGGTCACCCACCTAAGTACTAGACCAGGCTCAACGTTGCTTAACTTCGGTGATCGAGCTGGAACCGGAGTATTCAACGTAACATGGCCGATATATATATATATATATATGCTATGAATTTGTCAAGTGATAGTTGGTGACTGATATATATATATATAACGCACGAATATATATGTCTGTTGTGATGAATAACGCTTACGGTTCGTTACATTTACTTATGTGAAAATACATTTTGAAAGGTAACAATCTATCATCTCCACGTAGCTATGGATAAAACACTAGGACTTTTATCTAGAAAAACTATTGCTATTATTCACAAAACTATAAATGCACTCTGAAAAAAATATTGTTATAATCCAAATATTTTTCGTTTTTCAATAACCTATAAACGCTTTTAAAATCATTACACCCATTGTTAGTACTTATCTATCTATCTATCTATCTATCTATCTATCTGTTTCTCTGTCTGTTCATATCTATCTGTCTGTTCATATCTATCTATCTATCTATCTATCTATCTACCTATCTATCTATCTATCTATCTATCTATGACGCTGTTTCTTCATATGAAAGGTATTTTTATTTGTTTTAAAATATGACCCGAAGACTAACAAAAATGTTCTGAATCATGAATTTTTTGTTGTGATGAAAAGATTTTATAAACCATAGTAATAGCAACATTACAATATATATATTCTCTCACACACACACACACACACACACACACACACACACACACACACACACACACACACACACACACACACATATATATATATATATATATATATATATATGATCATGTTCATATCTATCGATCTATCTACGTGAGTTCATTTATTTTGTTTTTATCTATCTGAGTTTTTTCATATTTATCGATCTATCTACTTGAATTCATCTATCTATCTGTAATATGTCTCTCGCTCTCTCTCTCTCTCTCTCTCTCTCTCTATTTATCTCTCTAACTCTTTATCTATCTATCTATCTATCTATCTATCTATCTATCTATCTATCTATTCCTCTAATTTTTAATCTTTTGTTTGTTTATTAATCTGTTCATATATATCTGTCAATTTAATTAATTGTATAAAAGTCATTTTTTATGAATTTTTGTTATCTTTTTATTATTATTTTAAATGAATATATCTACTGCTTTAGGAAACTAGTGATATTGGTTTGAGATCATCTCTGACAATGATACGAGATTAAATGCTTATCTTTTATAAAAATATTATTTTTATTATGTATGTTATTTTGATTGAATATCATTTCCATAAGAAACAGACTAACATACATAATAAACAGTCTAAGGAAAACGGTTGAATTTGCTTCATTTTAGCATCTCGTGACATTGCATTACACACGAGGGAGTTCTAAAAACAGAATTTTCTGTTAATCTTTTTGAATGATTTGTGAGCGTTTTTTTTTTTTTTTATAGTTGCCAACACTGTTTCTTTATAGATACATAATTTAGAATATAGCTAATTTCGTATTTGGCTTGATAAAGTCCATCACAGGACGAAACGCGTAGTCAAGTTCAAAACAATTTTCCTCTTGTCTTCTTTTTATTTAACAATCCTGTCTTTAATCTCAGATCATAAGTGAGTACATTTTTGCATATACGTCGATGGGACGACTCTGTGTTTCATGCGTTATGCGTTCATCACGTGCATTACGTAAAGCATGGATATCCAAGTCGACTCATCGACGACGGGCTTGTATATTTATTAATGTATATGAAATAGCTCTCTTCAATCTACATTGAGCGACTCAACAACAATATTATACATGTGTGTACTCTCATATATATGTTTAATAATTCATTTATATATATATATATATATATATATATATATATATATATATATATTGTGATAGTTGTTACAATGGTTTATAAAAGCATAGTATCACTACACAAAAATCTTCGCATATTGGCTACGTGTGCCTCTCATCAGGTGATAAGTTGAAATAAAAAATAGATGGTGAAAACGATTTATTTTTGGTAAGATGATATGTAAGTTAATATGTGGTGGGTGTTTAGTATGATTTAGCCGGCAGTTTCAGGGGCACACGTAGCTCCGAAACGCGAAGGTTTTTGTGTAGCCATACTATGCTTTTATAAACCATTATAACAACAATCACAATATAAAGCTCTACGTTGCATCGAGCACTCTTTATAATATAAATGCATGAACAGCAGGTTAACAACTACGTGTTCTATAACTTCCTTACAATATATATATATATATATATATATATATATATATATATATATTCAACGAGGATTTCGCTTAATTGTGTGTATATATATATATAAATAATTCCACGAAAACACAACCATACTCAAATATGAAAACAATAAACAAAAACTAAAAATACTGGGAACCATATACATAAAACAGTTGAAACCTAACCTGAACAAAATTAATTACGGCATTTTCTAAAACATTTTCAAATGCTTATAAAATTCCGAGTAGGCATGTATGCCGATGACACCATAGTTTACTCTCGCCTCGATCAAAAATCCGGTGTGTGTGATTAAGTGAACCTCGCTACGAGCTTGAGAAGGACCTCAAATCCGTGGAGGACTTGGGTATGAAATGGCTCGTAAATTTTAATGCTTCCAAAACGAAGCTGCTCTCAATTAACCATCATAGATAATCGCTCCTACCTCTCATTAGCATGGGACAGGCCTGCCTTCCTGAGAGTAAAACGGTACACCTCCTTGGCCTCACACTCTCAGCAGACCTCAAGTGGAATGACTATATCGAATCCATTGCTAAATCCGCTGCTATGAATGTCGGTTCTCTGTGCAGGGCCCGGAAGTTTTTCCCGCCTGAGTCCATCCTGCACATCTATAAATTTACCATCCGCCCGTGTATTGAATACTGCTGCCTCATCTGCTCGGGTGCTCCTGCTATTCTCCTCGGGGTCCTTGACAAAATACAACGAAGTATCTGTAATGTGATCGATGCCGACTTGGCAGCCCGGCTGCAGTCAATCACTCAACGGCGTTATATGGCTTCCCTGTGCCTCTTCTATAAATACTTTCACGGCTTCTGCTCCTATAAACTTAGTTCACTGGTGTCCCCTAGTATGAATTTGCTAGAGAACCTAGATTAGCAACTAGGTCCCACCCTTTTACAGTGAAACAGATAAAATGTAACCGCAATTTCTACTCTAATAGCTTCTTTTCTCGCACTTCCGGCCTGTGGAATTCGCTTCCATATACCTGCTTTCCCGACAACTACAATCTCCAGGAATTTAAATGTAAGGTCAATAGACATCTATAACACAAGCTCGCATCCATTCCCTCAAATACTCTACCCATCTACCCCAAACCCACCCTCGGTATCCTCATCCATCTACCACCCTCCTTCCGACATTTCCTATAACTAATCACTCTTTCTCAGCACTTTCCCCTATGTAACCCCCTGCATAACAGTGACAGTGGAATGCCTTGCTTAGGGTGAAATGATTTTAAAAAATAGATAACAGACGCGACTGGTTATCCCAATGGCTTTCCATACTTAATACTTCTAGCCTCCACTTTCGTGTGGTCATGTGTGACGTCATAATTTGTAGCGCGAATTTCGCTTCCAGCACGCACGCACGTGCTCGCCGTTGCTTTGAAAATGCAAAAAAAATAGACGACTACTGCAACCGTGCAACCGCGAGCTACTCAATACACTGAATACAATTGTCATCTTTGATAATGGCTGATGTAAGCCGAAAGCTCAGAAAGGATTAAATAAAAACATGTATCAATATTGTAATTTTCATTCTTCTTTCAACAATAATGCTATTAGGCTTATCAGACGTTACGAAAAGAATTTACATAAAATAAATCGACGAAACTTGTCTACATTATTTCATGAAACATGCATCAATATATATATATATATAGAAAGAGAGAGAGAGAGAGACAGAAAATCTAAGTAAGAGCCAACAGACCTACCCAGATTTCATCCTACGGCTCGTCAGGGTAAATTGGCCTGACGAGCCGTAGGATGAAATCTGGGTAGGTCTGTTGGCTCTTACTTAGATTTTCTGTCTTTTTTGCTCTACTTTCGTATTGAACGCTTTAGTGTTAGGGTTTTCGTCTTGGGGTTTTTTCTTTCTTTCTTACGAGTGCTTGACTTTTTGTTTATGTACTTCGTTTGTTTCTTTTTTTACTTCCCCTTCTTTTCCCTCCGAGTTCGTTTTCGGTGGGTTGTTCAAGTCGATTTAAATTATAGCTTCATTAATACTAGTTTTGGTAGAGTTAGTTCTGTTACTATTGGTATTGTAATTACTATAGTTATTATATATATATATATATATGTGTGTGTGTGTGTGTGTGTGTGTGTGTGTGTGTGTGTGTGTCTTTGGATTGGTAAAGTATATTCACTCAGATTGACATTTCAAATCTTTCGAGCATAGAAATTAACTTATGTTTATTAATATTTATAAAATAGGTCTGTTGTTACTAGACTGAACAGTTTTTTTTCATATGTATCTTTAATAATTCATATAATTATAAATATCTATATTTATATAAAACATAATTTCATTATATATATATATATATATATATATATAAACTTATTTATAAATGGAATTTTGTCTGTGTGTGTGTCTGTGTGTGTGTCCGTTACCTATAGACTCCGAAACGGCTGAAACAGTTTTCTTGAAGATTAACATAAAGGTTCCATACACTGACTATAAACCCCTAATCAAGAAGTATATTTTAAAGAAATGGCAAGAAACCTGGAACAACTGTCAAAACAACAAATTATTTAAGATCAAACCCATCCTAAAGAAACAACTATCAGAACCCAGTAAATCACGCAAAGAAGAAGTGATTATATCCCGTATTCGAATAGGACATACACATATAACCCACCCATCTCCTAAAAAATGAAGAACCTCCTGAATGCATTGCATGTCAAGAACCCTATACAGTAAAACAGGTTCTACTCGACTGCAGTGACTTTACATATATACGGCAATCTCTCTGTAATGTTAACAACCTGAAAGATTTTTTCGAAAAAATAAACTCTAATACTATTTTAACCTTCCTCAAAAAGATCAAACTATACAACAAAATATAATCTAAGTAAAGATCCGAAGATCAAAAATAGATCTGATCCTCACCAGGGGAAAAATTTAAAAAGTAATACAAATTGAAAGCAATGGAAAAGTTTAAAAAGCAAGACATTTTCCAAAATTCTGTAAAAAATAATATAACCTTACCTAAAATCATTTGTTGTGACCTTAAATGATCCCATAAGGATTGATAGGTCGTTAAATCTCAAACAAACAAATAAATGGTGGCCAATTTTTTTTCTAAATTGGACTTAATCAGATGCTTATTTACAGGTACTAATAGATGATGAGTGGTCAAAACAGTTTTGCTTTAACTAGAAATAACTATTTCTTTTTAGTCTTTCGTGCCAATGTCTTAAGAGTCTGAGCTCCAGGACCATGGATTAGTTTTAAAGATTTCATTACACCCAAGCAACGGTGGGTTTCACTGCTAGTATATATATGTTAAGAGAAATGTTAAATAAATTCCGACAATGTGAGATAAAAATCAAATAAATGTTTGAGAAACAAAAAGTATGGATTTATTTTGGGGTAGCCACAATAAATCCCACAAATATTTTGTTGTTTATCAAATATTTATTTTATTTTTTTATCAGACACACACACACACACACACACACACACACTTAATGTATCGAGGCAGAAGATAATTTTCTGAAAATATATTTTCAGAATATATATATATATATATATATATATATATATATATATATATATTTGTCTATTATTTTTCATCATGAGCCTTTCTAAACAAAAATAAAAATATAAAAAAGTTGGACAATGTTTCTTTATTTTCACCTGAAATAAAAGCCAAAATACGAGGTTTAGAACGGCTCAGGATTAAACATAATAGACATTCATTTTCTCTTATATTTAACAGCATATGTTTAGACAATTATTTGCTGCCTCGATACACTAAATTTAAGTTACATGATGCCGCTGCATTAAATGATCCTAAATTAAAGCCAAAATACGATGTTTAAAACGGCTCACGATTAAACATATTAGAAAATTCATTGTCTGTTATATTTAACAATTTGATAATATTCGTCCTTCGCAGGCAAGGAAGACCATGATTCCTGGTCACTAAGGGTTTGAGTCGGTCCGGAGGTGTCTGATAAGGCTAATCTTTGCATGGAAGAGCCTGTTGTGCAGACACGAGCTCGTGGGTGGAGCTTTTGTGCTTCTTCCTTTTCGGGCGCCTCTCTTTCAGGACCCTGATGCGACCCTCTTCAAACTTTGCAACTTCAGATATTACATAAGATCTCCAGGCAGATCTATCTTTAACAGTGGATTTCCAGGAGGATTATTGGATGTCACAGCAGTTGGGGGCCTCCTTTCAGCTGTCTCTGTACCTCAACTTTGGCCGGCCAAGCGAACGTTTCCCTGTGGAGAGTTCGCCATAGAAGAGCCTCTTCGGTAGTCGGATGTCCTCAATACGGTATATAACAATATATGATTAGAAAATATATATATATAAATATATATGACTACAAAAATAATATAAGTGGTCTGTTTAAAAATATTCGCACAGGTTGACAGTTCAAATCTATTAATCATAGACATGAAGTTCTCTGATATTTTATAGCAGTGTTTGGAAGGAAAGTATATGGAATATGATCGGCTCACTACATCACAGATACTTCAACAGTGACCATGGTTTGTGCAGAAATGTTCGATATAATCTGGATCCCACCAATTGTAATTTTTCTTTTTTTCCAAAGTCCAATTCGACTTGAAACGAACAAGGTTTTAATACGTAGAAGAAATACAAGAGAAGGTGATGCGGCAACAGCTTGCTATTTTTCATAATTAAGTTTTGATAATACTTCTATCAATGAAAAAAGCGGTGGTGAATGCGTGACATCAGAAGCAATCTACGTCGAAAGATATTAGAAGCCGAATTGATATATGTTGTCTGTCATTCTCCACATATTTTATCAGAACTCGTATATTTATATTTGATATTATTTATTTAACTTCGATTAGACTGTGGAATCATTAGTAGTCGAGCTGTCTAGGACGCACCAGAATAATTGGTGGTTTCCTCTATATTGCTAGGAGTCATGGGTTCGAAACATGCCGAATGACGCAATTTCGTAACAAAATGTCTCGTAAATAATCAGGCCGGTAGAAATATGTATATATATATATACATATATATCGATTGTTTAATTACTTATTTTTTGGCTATAATAAAATTAGACCAGTGCACATTTTAATTAAAAAGTGTTCAATAAATTTATATTGTAGAACTTTTGAATATTCTTCATTTGTAAACGAGTTATTGCAAATCGCCTGAAGACACTGCATGGTAGAAACCTAGGTCGCGTAATAACTAGTTTATAAACGAAGTATATATATATATATATATATATATATATATAATCGGAGATTAACCGTACTGATGAACTGTGATACAGCGAAACGGATCTGTCTGCGGATGACTATATATATATATATATATATATATATATATATATATATATTCTGTTAAATTAAAAAAAGAATACCTAGTCATATACGATTGTATCGATTACAGAGAATGTTCAATAAATTAATTAATAATATATATATATATATATATTCTTAATTTCTATGTATGTATGTCTGTTTTTTGATTATCTGTCTATTTATTTATGCATTTATCAAAATAATGCTGTTCTTATCTAAATCTATTCTCTACCTGTCTATCCTATCTGTATTTTCATGATCTATCTATCTATCTATCTATCTATCTATCTATCTATCTATCTATCTAATGTTCTTATCCTTCAGTCTATTTTATTCTATTCTCATGTATGTATGTATGTCTGTCTGTATGTATGTATGTATCTATCTATCTATCTATCTATCTCAGTCTCTTTAGATCTATGTATCTCAATCTGCTCAGATCTATGCATCTCAGTCAGTTAAGATCCATCAATCTAAGTATCTATCTATTTTTCCTAATTTATACAATATCTATCTATCTATCTATCCTATTGTATACAATATCTATCTATCTATCTATCTATCTATCTATCTATCTATCTATCTATCTATCTGTCTGTCTGTCAGTGAATTCCTTACCTATCTATCTAACCGAGAAAGTCTTCATATTTATCCGTTAGATTTCTGCCGCATTTTTCTATCCATCAACCTTTAGCATAAATACGTATATCTTTAAGTATGTAGGTTTTCCGCTATATTTCTCTTTAAGAGAAAAAAATAAAAATAAAAAAAACAGAAAAAATCGCTAAAATACTGAGAAAAACCCTCGCGCACAAAAATAATTAGCGGTGTTTGGCCTTTGTAAGTAGTTCATCCCTCGAAGAATGCCTGCTGATTTAAGAATTAATTAATCGCCGAAATAATTGCAAAATGCTATCGGCGCCTTCAGTGTGTATGTGTTTGTTTGTTTTCTTTTGTTTTGCTTTTTTTGTGTGTATTTTTGTTCTCGTCAGTAGGTCGCCATTATTCTTTTCAACAAATTCTTTGCTTTGTGAAGCAAAGTGAATTCACTCTGGCTGTTTCCCGCAATAGTTCTGTTTCGCCGAAAAAATTTTCCTGTTTCCTTAGAGAACTATGCGTTGACAAAATACACGGATAACCGCAAAATTAAAAGAAAAAGAAAAAAAAAGAAAGAAAGCAAAGAAATAAAAAAGAGACGAGAAAAGAAGAAAAGCCAGCTCGCCACCCCAAATGACACCTTGGCAACGGTGTGGAAAAACGTAATCTGCGTTGATACCGTGAGGAAAGGTAAAAGGTATGACGTTCACAATTGGGAATGGGGTCAAAATGGTAACTGGAATGGAAAGCTCCGAGAATAAGGAAAGATATCTAAATTCAACTGGAATTCGAGTTCTAATTCCAGTTGAATCCATTGTATTCATTTACGCGCAAATAACCTTGGGAAAGGTATTAATCCGTCTATTCCTTCCAGTTATGGGTTAAATAGCAGGACAGATTGGGTCGCCAACTAATCTACCGCAGAAAGCAATGGCAACCTACTGCGGGATAATCTTCTACCCAGTCAATCATGTCCCTTT
>JBBBDQ010001287.1:2282500-2325000 GCA_037127315.1 Ascarosepion bandense | reverse complement strand
TAGTTGTAAACTGAATTTTGAAGGCTAAATAAGTACTGTAAGTAAATGGTATCATGGCTGAGACTAAGATCTACAATTATACCTACGTAGAGCCAAACCCGAAGCAAAAACTAAAATAAAAAGGATGAAAAAATACAGATATACAGGCAGATAAACACACACACACACAAACATCTTACCTTTTATATATGTATATATATATATAATCGATTTTCTGCACTAGTGTCAGAACTGCAACCTTGAATCCTTTGAATATCGTTTCTTATGCCTTTGTCTGTGAGTGTATCAAATCTGATTAAAATCGGACCACTCCTTCTATAACCCGATTTTTTGTTTATCGATTTTGATATCTATCGGGGGTATCACGACACAAAACCTAGCTAAGAACACTCGCAGACGCTTATAGTACAACTGTGCAAGTTTTCAAGAAAATCGGTTCAGCCGTTTCGGAGTCTGTATGTAACGGAAACGCATACACACAGACACACACACACACAGAGACAAAGTTCCATTTATAAATAAATTTATATATATATATACATGAACGATGCGTACATAGTGGTGAGTAGATTATGTTTTTAAAGAGTGGTCCTTAGACGGTTGAGTGCGTAGAGAATCATCCCAAGACAATACTGTTTCGCTGTATCACAGCTCATCAGTACGGACAGATATCCGATTACTCCCATTCTACCTCTAAGCTATGGCGCAGCTGGAGCAAGACATATTTTAGCGTGTTTATACACAATGTAAATAGACGCCACTAGCCGAGAGTGTTGAAAATCATTACTGAATGAATATATATATATATATATATATATATTGGCTCTGTAATTTTAATTACATTGAGCTCTCCTCCTGTATCATGCTTTAATATTAAAATTTTTAATATTAATTAGGATCAGGTTCTTGGAATTTACCTTCCTACTTTTCCATTTCGGATTAAAGTAATTTAATAAAATACATATATATATATATATATATATATATATATATATATATATATATATATAATTTTACGAAATTTGTTACGAAATGGAATAACTTCTACATAATTTTAATTTATATGTTTAAATATTTTTTTGATAGTATATTTTTTACAGTATATTTATCTCTATATACAGACCTGAACAATCGAGTAATCTTGTTAGAAAAATTTGCGTTAATAACAAGTTTTCTCGATTATTTACGTCGCTAGATATGAATAATTATACTGCGTAATCATTAAAAAACAAATATATATATGTTCATAATTATTTAAAATATAACAAAAATGGTAAAAAATATTGTCTTACTGAAATTGTCAATGTCTTGACAATTCAGTCAGTCAGTTAAGTGTCATACGTGATACACGCTTGGGCGATCATGTCTCGAAAGAGACACGACTGACTGAGCAGAAATTATCCCGCAGTAGGTTGCGATTGCTTTCTGCGGTAGACTGGTTGTCGACCAAGGCTATAGAACCCAATCTGTCCTGCTATTTAACCCATAAGTGGAAGGAATAGACGGATTAATACCTTTCCCAAGGGTATTTGCGCGTAAGTGAATACAATGGATTCAACTGGAATTCGAACTCGGTTACCCGGTTTCTCGTTCCGAGCCGATATCCACTGTACCACAACGTACATCTTCGTCTATGTTACTTCATACGTTTTTAAAAATATTTTTCTGTTTTTTTTATTCATTTATCAATATAGTTTTTTGCATGTGGGTTGAACTTAATAATACTTACTTTGGTGAAACGGGTGCAAAATACAAGTACTTTCGACTGCTATCGAAAAAAAAAATTAGCACTTGGATAAACCAAACACGAATAGTTATCGTTCTTGGAAAAACGACAAGGGACTAACACTGCTTTCCTTTAATTCTTTCCTTGGTGCAATGTAGAGATAAACTGATAATAGCCAAACTAAAGACAGATAGCGGAAGCAAAAAATGAAAACGCATGTACCAAATTAGAATAAATTAAAAGAATGTAAAAAACCCCAGTTACCCCTGTAAAAAAAATCCAGTTCGAAAATGATTAATGAAACTAACAATAATTCCAACTATAAAAATCACATAAACACCTCTCTCTCTCTCTCTCTCTCTCTATATATATATATATATATATATATATATAAATATATATATATATATATATATTTACGCTCCCACACCCTGATTGAGCACTCTGGAAGAATAGTAGATTTTGAAAAACAGTAGCTAATCTGGCGTGTACGCATCGCTCATTCAGTAAAATGAATTAGAGCACACTAGCTATTGGGAGCGTATTATGATAATATATGCGCTAAAAAAAAAGTCTGCTTTCTTCTACCGAACGCCCATAGCCCAGAGGTAGAATCGCCGACTGACGCCAATTCGGTCGGGTTTCAATCCTCGGTTAAAAAGCAATCGGGGTCTAATCGTACTGATGAGCTGTGATACAGCGAAACAGATCTGTCTGCGGATGACAATATATATATATATATAGGAAAAACTACTAAAAAGTTTAAAATGTATTTTTTGACAGTATTTATTTATTTCTATTATTATATATATATATATTTGATATTTCAGACCGGCCTCGGCCTTTCATCAAAAACAAATGACTTTAAAATTTAAACTAGAAGCGTCCGTCGTGAGGAGCGTCTGTCGCGAGATGTTTACATCACGTGACGTAGAAAGCGATAGTTTTTGGATATTTTTAAAAACCTAAACATAACTGTAATAATACTTTTAAATATTGTTTAAAAGAAATAAATTTTAAGTGTATCTAAAAAATGTTTAACTATTGAAATATTTATAAAGATTAAAAATACCTAAGTCCCTATTTAACCCTAGCCTGTATGTATTTAATTTTAAAATCCAGTATCTTTCTTTCTTTCTGCGTGAGAAACTTTTAGTAGTTTTTCCTATACATATTAAGGCAGAATACGTGGATCATCATTATGCTATATATATATATATATATATATATATAAACATGTTACGGAAATTAACGAATTTTACGAAACTTGGTTATAAGCAACCGACAATTTGTAATCTATAACTCCATCAACTGTATATTTTGTACTTCCCGCCTTTTTTCCATATTCTTGCTTTCCTGATGGTTACAACCTCCAGGAATTTAAATGCAATGTCAATACCCATCTCTTAACCACTTGACTCTAGTTCTTTCCAAATCACCCTGTTTATCTTTTCCTTTCTCTTTACCTTTGCAACTGTCATTACACCTGTATTCTGAGCCTTCTCTTGCTCCTTTCTCTGACAACCACAGTCATCGGTTAGTCTTTCTTTTTAATTCCCTCCTACCTAATGTTTTACACTTATGTAGCCCCCTGCGAATGAGTGGCGTTACCGCCTTGCATGGGGGTAAACGGTTAAAAAGAAATATATATATATTAATTTTAAGTCCAAATTAGTTTTAAGCACACACATAAACATACACATACATACATACATATATGAATGTGTGTGTATATATATATATATATATATAGAGAGAGAGAGAGAGAGAGAAAGAGAGAGAGAGAGCATCTACGCATCGTTCATTCAGTAATGAATTAGAACAGTCTCATTGTTTTTACACGAAAAAGTCCACCTTCCTCTACCGAGCGCCCATAGCCCAGAGGTAGAATCGCCGACTGATGTCAATTCGGTCGGGTTTTAATCCTGGCTAAAAACAATTGGATGCCTACACGTACTTATGAGCTGTGATACAACGAAACAGATCTGTCTGCGGATACATATATATATATATATATATATATATATATATGTGTGTGTGTGTGTGTGTGTGTGTGTGTGTGTGTGTGTGTGTGTGTGTGTTTAAGTTGAATATATGTATGGAAATCCGAAAAAATGAACAAATTCAGGTCTGAAAAACTGGCTCATACACTCAAACATAAGTTTTTCCTCTACATTTAAAATATTTATCCATTGCTTTATTGCACGTGACAAGTATCTGTCTTGTATCTTTAAAAAAAACTTTTTTTAATTTTTAAAAACTATTTAAATCAAACGGCTTAAAAACTGCCTGAAGAAGCTTGTCAAAATGAAACATGTTGGGTGAAAGAGACTCTTTCCTGCCTGTTATTAACTTATTCTATTCATATATATATATATATATATATATATATATATATATATATATATATATATATATATATAGGGGAATGATATGACAGAGTAAAATATATATTAACGAGGTGTTTCGAGCGAGTGGTTAGCTCACAGCGAATAAATTTGCCACTGTGTGTCATCATTACTTTGTTTGGATGCTGTTATACATCTCATCTTCATATATGTATATATTCTCCATCCATATATATATATATATATATATATATATATATATATATATATTCTCCATCCATATACATACATATATGGTTAATCATGAGCCGTTCTAAGCATAATATTTTGGTTTTAATTTCGGGTGAAAATATAAACAAAATTTCTCCAACATTTGAATAATTTTTGGTTCTAAGCTTTCTGTTCACATGAGCCATCTTCAGAGAGGATACAAGGACGTTAACATCAAACATACACCATCAAAGAGGATTTTATTTTGTGGTAACATAAAAATTTGCTAAGCAACGATAACAGTTACCAAAAATAGCAAACGCAATTCGTAAATTTGTTATGCGGTTTTATGACGTCACACCGCGTGAGAACTCGAAATGATAACAGAACCATATATTTAAATGCAATGTAATGTGTTATGACCAGATTTAAACGTGATTTTATTAAATGTGGGTTGCTTGGATTTAATGTAGGTTGCCTCCAATATCTGAAGTTTCCTTTTACTGCGTGTATGAGTGAGGATTATTGTATTGTTGACTAAAATCTGTCTGATATTACCTACATGGCTACGTTTTTCTAACTAATGTTGTTTAATTGGAGGCCATCTACATCCAAAGAGAGGTTTTTGTCTCTATTTTTACCTGAAATTAAAGCCAAAATACGATGTTTAGAACGGCTCATGATTAAACATAATAGATATTCATTGTCTCTTATATTTAACAGTATACATTTAGAAAATTATCTGCTGTCTCGATATATATATATAATTTTTTATAATGGCTTATGTAAGCCGGAACCTTAGATATGATTAAAAATATGTATATTGCGATTTTTTCTTCTTTTATGGATAATGCTATTAAGCTTATCACAAGGCTATCACAATGCTTTAGTATAATATAGAAAGGTTCCTTTATTATACTAAACGTATTGTGATAGCCTTCTAGTACCCACACACACACACACACACACACACACACACACACACACACACACACACACATATATATATATATATATATATATATATACAGTACACTAAATCTAAAATTGAGTCACAACCGACTGCGGTTTCACTCAACGCATCGTCATGGAGAGGCTCTTGTTTAGGAAGAAAAATGCCTTCCATCTAAGGTTACTTCTGAAATTTTCTATTTTCCTTAATAAATGTAACTCATAATAGTGTTTTTTAGGTATTTGTATATCTTTAAGCGAGCAACCTATATTAATTTGCTCCATCTTAATAGTTTTAAAGTGCTCTATAGGGGGCCTAGAGCTAACAATATTAATATACTTAATTACAATAAGGCAGCACTAATAATTACAGACTAAACATTCGAAAAAAAACAATGCTAACTTAACAGTAACTTAAATCGTCAAATAACCCAAAGAGGACTACTTCGTAGGTTAAATAATGGCGAAGAAAAAGAAACAAACCGTGCACAAGAACAATACGTCTAGTGCTCGTTTGAAAAAAAAACAAACCTCAAGACGAAACCTTAACAGTAAAGTGCTCTTTGGGTTATTTGACGATTTAAGTTACAGTTAAGTTAGCATTGTTTTTTCGGATGTTTAGTCTGTAATCATTAGTGCTGCCTTATTATAATTATATATATATATATATATATATATATATATATATATATATATATATATATATATAAGAATATATTTCACACAACGGATCGTCAGGACAAGGCCTTGACGATCCGCTGTGTGAAACCGCGGTCGGTGGTGGCTCAATTTTAGATTTAGTGTAATGTATTTTTTGCTCTAATTTCGTACTTTCGTATAGAGCCCTTTACTGTTAAGGTTTCGTCTTGGGGTTTTTCTTTCAAACAAGCACTAGACGTATTGTTCTTGTGCGCGGTTTGTTTCATTTTTTTCTTCCCCATTATTTAACCTACGAGGTAGTCCTCTTTGGGTTATTTGACGATTTAAGTTTCTGTTAAGTTAGCATTGTTTTTTTCGAATGTTTAGTCTGTAATTATTAGTGCTGCTTTATTGTAATTAAGTATATTAATATATATGTGCGTGTGTGTGTGTGCGTGTGTGTCTGCGTGTATGTATGTGTGTGTGTGTGTCTGTGTGTGTCTGTGTGTGTGTGTCTGTGTCATTCCATAGTTATTTTTAGTGGATTGCCACTTTTGAACGGACATTTTTTAAAAATCAATATTTATTTCTTCTACCGACTCACACAGGCAAAAATCTTTAAAGAAAGGGTGCGCTTTCATAAATAAATTTTCTTGTCTCTGCAGGTCTTTATACGCAATAATCACAGCTTAAAATAAAATGAAATATCCACTCAAATACGGGTTTCGTGTACAGACAACCTTTGATGTAATAAAAATATGGGCGGACCTGAAGGAGACTACCACCACCTCTAAATTTGTTGATTTTAATTTTTATTTCTACTTTTTTCAGCGCAGTTTTATCGATTATTACATAGTTTCCGATTATTAAAAAAAGTTTGAAAAATTTCAATATTTAAACAATTTTAGCGGGGGCTCAGTTTCTCATACAACGTTATAGTAAATCGAGCCACCATTTTCGAACCACTCGCGTTTGGGTCATTTCTTTTTTTTTTTTTTTTCTTGGGACGCGTTGTTGCTCTTGTTTTTGTCTTTTTCAAGTTTTCTTCAGTTCTTACGATGGCATCTTCCTCGGAAACACCAAGAATGTTTTTTTTTCAAAAATTTCGCAAAGGATTCAGTTGTTGAATATTCGAAAGCAAAAAAGTTAATTGCACAGAACCGATTTACTATAAGGTTGTATGGAAAACTGACACCCGCCCGCTAAAATTGTTTAAATGTTGAAAGTTTTACAAATTGTTTTTGTCAATCGGAAAGTTAAGGGTTTAATCGATAAGATTGCACTGAAAAAAGTAAACAAAAAAAAAATGATAATCAACAAATTTACAGGTGGTGGTAATGTCGTACTGGTGAGTGATTCTAAAATGGGGGATCGATTTACTATAACGTTGTTTGAAAAACTGAGACCCCCACCTAAAATTGTTTAAATATTGAAATTTTTCCAAATTTTTTTTTTTTTGTCTCTCTGAAAGTTTAGGGTGTAATCGATAAGACTGCACTGAAACAAATAAAAAGAAAATGATAACCGACAAATTTAAAGGTGGTGGTAGTCTCCTTCAGGTCCGCTAAAATATGTTTTTAGACTCAACTGTCTTACTACCCGTAATATATCATTTGATTATAGTGGCTTGTCTAGAACCATCCATATTTTGTGGAATAGCCAAAACATGGGACTGGTTCTCCGTATGACACAAGGTCCTCAAACGCAGGTATCGAATTCAGAGTTGTCTTTCTCCTAGACACTACGCGATACAACAAGCCTATTGGACCATGTCTATTGTGATATTTTCCCTTAGCTGCAAGAGAGATGGATTCATACCTTTTCTTTAGCACGTTCGTGAATGTAATGAACTCGAATGAAACTCAGCTCTCCAATACCCCAATCCGGCCTTTATTCCATTACCCCACTGTGCTTCCATATATAATGGATTCTCCCGCCGAAATTCGATGTATGAGTATCGGACAGCCTAAATGCTTCAGTTATGAAACGAAGGTAAACCTCCAGAAGACTCAAACAAATGATTTGATTAAAGTGGTGAAGGCTTGTACACAACCAGCCACGCATTTCGGAACTATTGATACACTCATTCGTTGCATATAAATACCACAGATGAAGCAGACAATAGACTTCAGGCATTAATTATCCTGCAACAGGTTGTCACTACCTGCTGCGGTAGACCGCTTGCTAGCTAAGGTTAAAGAACTCAATCTCTCCTGTTATTTAACCCATAACTGGGGCGAAGGAACGGATTAATACCTTTTGCAAGGGTATTAGCGCGTAAGTGAATGCAAGGCATTCAACTGGAATTCGAACTCGGCTCCCCGATTTCTCGTTCCGAACCGACCGATATTCACTGCACCAGAACGCTTACAGTACCTGGTATTCCCAAGCAGTCAGCCATCTAAGTACTGACTAGGCTCAATGTTGCTTAACTTCAGTGATCGAACGAGAACCAGTCTAGTTAACGTTATATGACCGTAAGCTATATGGAGAGTGAGGGCGTTGATAAGTACAAAGCTTCTGTCTTTTAACTGAGCAGATTCTTGCCGATTTCGAAGTTTTGTGAGGACATCGTCAAAGCTGGTTTCCCTAACATTGTCCTCACGAAACTTCGAAGTCGGCAGGAACCTGCTCAGTTAAAAACCAAACTCTTTGCTTGTGTATATATATATATATATATATATATATATATATATATATATATATATATATATATCGTTCATTTAGTAATGAATTTGAACACTCTCGGCTGCTGATGTGTATTCACATTGTATATAACACGCTAAATTCCACCTTTCTTTATCAAGCGCCCATAGCTCAGAGGCAGAGTCACCGAATTAAGTCAATTCGCCTGGGTTTCAGTCCTCGCTAGAAATATTAAAATCTACCGTAGAGGCCTGAAAAGCGGGAGCGAAACCGGTTGCTTCGCTTTTTAATATCATTTTCAATGTATGACATTAAGCTGCAGACTTTTATTTCTTTAATTAAATTCTGTACTTACAGAAATATTTTAAAATATATATATATCTATATATATATATATATATATATATATATATATAAACATAAATTTATAACTATACTCGTTTCGAAAAACCCTCCGCGTATATATGCGGAAGGAAAAAATGGTTGTAAAAAAAGAAAGAGCTAAGCACATGAACATCAGCCAAAGCGATTTGGACCGAGCCAGTACGTAGCCTAGAGAAAGAAAAAAAAAACGAGACGAGTAATCAATAACAAAAAAGCGCTCGATACGTAAGCAGAGCAGAATAAGTAAGTTAACCTAGTGAGCCAACAAACCTACCAAGATTTCACCTAAACAGATCTTCAGGGAAAGCTGGCCTTGGTAGGTTTGGTGTCTCACTAGGTTAATTTACTTATATATATATATATGAGGTGGGGCAGGTTTCATTTAAAATGAGACCCAAAATATTATGTTTAAGTTTATATATAAATTTTCGGCCAAACTTTTAGCCATTATCGAGTATGAATTTTATTTTTCGAGTGACTGAATTTGTGATGAGTTTATGTATGCGTCTAGAGTCGTAAGTGTGTATTATATCCCGAACACCGTAAGCACGTTGTTGCATTGTTCTTTGTTGATATTAATTGCATAATTTCTCTTTTTTATTAATAATGCTGCCATTACATTTGAACTTTTTGGCATGTGGATGATGCTATTATGTTTGTATTATCAACAAGTATGTTACGGTTAGAGCTTTCTTTCTGTGTTTGAAAAATGACCTGTTGTTTGAGAGGTTCAACGTGAATCTTCTCGTCAACCGAGTGGTAGTGTATCCGATGTAATTATTTACAGCTTTTGATTGATCAACAACACAGTTATTCGTAAATAATATTGGTTCTCTGTAGTTTAGATATTGCAGGTGAATTGTTATTATTGACGACTAGCAGTATAGCCCGGCTTTGGTCGGGTGTAATGAAAGCTTTAAAACTAATCCATGGTCCTGGAGCTCAGTCACTTTGGACGTTGGCACGAAAGACCAAAAATCAATTGTTGTTTCAAGTTAAAGCGAAACCGTAGACTGAAAGAAAAATGAATGGATGAAGTCAAATTTTCATTTCCTGCTATCGATATCAAATTTTCTGCACCATTGTAAGAACTGCGACCTTGAAACTTCTGAATATCGTTTCTTATGTCTTTGTCTATGAGTGTATCAAATTTGATTAAAATCAGATCACTCCTTCTATAACCCGATTTTTCGATTATCGATTTTGGATATTTATCGGGGGTACCTCGACACAAAACCTAGCTAAGAACACTCGCAGATGCTTATAGTACAACTGTGTATATTTTTAAGAAAAGTGGTTCAACCGTTTCCGAGTCTATAGCTGACACACACACACACACACACACACACACACACACACACACACACACACACACACAGACAAAGTTCCAGTTATAAATAAGTTTAGATGAGGTTAGCAGTTTTAATTTTGTATAATAGAAAATTAATTTCATTTTATTATTTAAGTTAACGGGAATTGCTTATTTTCTGATGATGTTTCGAAGTGAATATTCTGCATTTGTTGTTTATAGAAAAAAATTAATGTTATTGCTTTTTCTGTGTGTTTGTTGTTGTTATTGATTACATTAAATTTGGTTTGGTTTGGTTTGTTTTACGGCATATCAACACCTCAATGGGTCATTTAATGCTGACGATATTTTTACAATAGATTTTTTATGAATAGAATATACATTCTTTGTAAAGTGGGTTTCGCTGAGAGACAGATGTATTGCTGGTAATATTTTTTTCCTTCACGTATTTCGTTGGTAACATTTTTCCTTCAAAAACATTTTGTTGGTAATATTCTTCATTGAAAAAAGTTGTTGGTTAATACTTTCATGGCATTCTGAACTTGATTTGGGGGTTAACTATTTAACCATAGCTGGGACCCTAACAGCTGCTACCACTCCGGTCAGGGTGGACCTGGGAACAACACCAATTCTGTGGTGGTTCCATGCTCCTCACAACCTCCCAATCAGAGGCCTTACTACCGGACGCAGTTTATGGTTATACCCACGACCAGTTATTAGAAAAAAAATCTTATATGGTGGTCAATAAGATGGTTAGGGAAGGATTTGTTCACATGCGTTTGTTTCAAGAGGATGAATTCCCATACACTCTCGAGAGTGTAGAAGAATTCATCTTTTCGCCTGATTTTCTTCAAATAACTCCACAACTTGTAACAAACACCAGTGTGTGTATAGATGTGAGCGATAAGAAAAAATTGGAAATAAAAAGAAAAAAAGGGCCGCATACTAAGATATGTGCGTTGTGTTGCAGTGGATATCGGCTCGGAACTAGAAATCGGGGAGCCGAGTTCAAATTCCAGTTGAATTCATTGCATTCACTTACGCGCAAATACCCTTGGTAAAAGTATTAATCCGTCTCTTCCTTCCAGTTATGGGTTAAATAATAGGACAGATTGGGTTCTATAGCTTTGGTCGGCAACCAGTCTACCGAAGAAAGTAATGGCAACCTACTGCGGGATAATCTTCTGCCCAGTCAGTCATGTCTCTTTCGAGACATGATCGCCCGAGCGTGTTTCACGTAAGACACTCAAGTGACTGACTAAAATATGGCTGCAAGATTATCGCAGGAACATGAGAGGAAACAAAAAAATCAGGCTTAGCTGACCATATATAAAGAGAAAGAAGTGATCACTATCCCGCGGGTGATGAAATTGAAATATTAGGTTGTCCCAAAAGTCTGTAAACACTTGCGAAATGGGTCTATCTGGTCCAGCACAATCGAGAAAAGCGATGGATTCAGAAAGAGCAAGAGACATCGTCGGTTCCAAAACAAGATCGATTCGGCAAGAAAGTCATGCTGTGCATTTGGTGGAACTTTGAAGGAATCGTGCATTTTGAGTTGGTAACGAATGGCCTTGCCATGAGTGCTCAACTTTACTGTCAGCAACTTGAGCGGGTCTACGAAAAGTTGAAGCAAAAGTACCCGCCTTTGAGTCACCGAAATCGCGCTTTGATGCAGCAGGACAATGCCAAGCCACACACCGCCAGGAAGACCAAAGACAAGTTTGAAGAGCTGGACGGCGTTGAGGTTCTGTCACATCCAGCCTACAGTCCTGACTGCTCCATCAGATTACAGCCTTTTCCGCTCAATGCAACACTTTCTGAAGGGCCGACGATTTGACTCGTTTAATGAAGTCGAGGAAGTGTGTCAAGAATTCTTTGATTCAAAGCCGGCTGAATGGCACTTTGACCAGATCCGAAAGCTTGCAGATCGATGGCAGAAAGTTTTGGAAAAAGATGGTCTTAATTTTGGTCAATTATTTTTGTTGTTTTTGCGAGTAAAATTTCAATTTTTTGCAAGTGTTTACGAACTCTTGGATCAACCTTATATTAGATAGAGAACGAAGCTACGCTTAGAAAATTACTATAATATTTATAGAAAATATAATGGGGTGAGCAATCTTATGGCGGGGGAAAAATGTCTGAAGCCGTGATATCAAATCATGGTCGATAATATTGATGATTTTGCTTTGGGTTCTATATGAAAATGATATGTATAATGTTTATATAAAAATATTATATTTTTATATAACAATATTACTACAATATTTATAGAAAATACATAATGGGGTGAGCTTGAGAGGGTAGCACATACGAGGAAGCGGTCGGGGAGTCGTTAGCCAGTTTTGGCTTCTTCAACAAGCGGGGATTTCTCTTCCATTCTTCTGTCACTTTTCCGACAGAAACCCCAAAATTTATAACCCAAAACGCTTTAGCATTTTTTATTTTTCAGGTTGTTGCTTAATTGACGTCGATGATATCTTTGTTGACTGTTGCCTTTCAAGTCTTTGTTGTCTACTTGTATTTTTTGCTTTTGATATCAATCATATTTCTGTTGGCTATTGCCTTTCAAGCTTTTGTTGTTACACTCCGCCGCCACCTTCCACGGCCGTAGTATATTTTTGTCAATCATATTTTTGTCGGTCAAAATAATATATTACTGTTTTGGATATTTGTTGTCAATTTGTTGTGGTAAATCTTAACGCTAATCTTTGTCTCCAATTTTTGATGTTGTGGTGTTACTGCGAAACATTGCCGCAAAGTTGTAGTGACCGGTTTGTGCCGAAAGTAAGACATGGAACACAGGAGGTAGATTCAAAAGAGTGTATTAGTACAACAAGAACAATATATACAACGTAAGTGTTAGTAATAAGTAAATAGAAATAAGTAAGTCCAAACGGTACGGTTACGCTGCGTATTGCCTGAACTGTAGCTGGCTTTAACAACGCACGTAACTGCCGTTAACTGCCTCCGGAAGGTACCTATTTAGTAAGAGGAAGAGTCCATTCCTCGTAGGAGGGCACCATAAAAATTACATTAGGATTCCGGGTAACCCCGGTTGAGAAACACAGATCTAATCTAATATTACCTTTTCTCGCGTTTCTTATCTGTGGATCTCTCTTCCGATTTCATACTTCCCTGCCAACGGCCATCTTCAAAAATTTAGAAGACATCTTCTGTCTTCCTAAAACTCTTATTCTCATTTCTACTCCTTTCTCACAAAATTCTTTCACACTATATTAAGGATTTATCATAAAGGGTTTTTCTATACTTTTATGTAACAAACCGATTGCATATTAAACACAAGGTTTTAATAAAATATGAGTGAAAATATATTTTTCAAGACACAAACGAGAAAATATTCTAATAATCATGAAAAAATAATTGTAATTAAATGGCAACATTAATTATTACAAATTTTTATCAAAAGTAGACAATATGTGTCAGAATGGCGCATTAAGAATAGATAGGGTTTATAAAATATGTTAATATTTCGATGATAAGTGTAAAATAATACAAACAAAAATATATGCACAATCAGATAGATAGATATGAACAGACTGAGATAGATAGATATGAAAGGTTTGACATAGTTGATAGTTAATTTTCTAAACACAGCTCAGATGTGGCACAATCTGAATGTATGGGGCACCCAAGTGAGGATCGAACTCGCTACTCAGTTGTAAAAGGTTCTAGCGAGACAAGCTTGCTAACCATTACACCACACCGAGGTGCCCAAAAAGGCAGATAGATAGATTAATAGATATGATCACTGAAATAGAAAGATAGATATAAACACTGAAATAGATAGATAGATAGATATAGTCAAACTGAAATAGATAGATAGATAGATAGATAGATAGATAGATATGATCACTGAAATAAATAGATAGATAGATAGATAGATAGATAGATAGATAGATAGATAGATATGATCACTGAAATATATATATATATATATATATATATATATAGATAGATAGATAGATAGATAGATAGATAGATAGATAGATAGATAGATAGATAGATCAATGAAATAGATAGATAGATAGATAGATAGATAGATAGATAGATAGATAGATAGATATGGTCATTGAAACAGATAGATAGATAGATAGATAGATATGATCACTGAAATAGATAGATAGATAGATAGATAGATAGATAGATAGATAGATAGATAGATAGATATGATCACTGAAATAGATAGATAGATAGATAGATAGATAGATATGATCAATGAAATAGAAAGATAGATAGATAGACAGACATGATCACTGAAATAGATAGATAGATCGATCGATCGATAGATAGATAGATAGATAGATAGATAGATATGATCACTGAAATAGATAGATAGATAGATAGATAGATAGATAGATAGATATGATCAATGAAATAGATAGATAGATAGATAGATAGATAGATAGATAGATAGACAGACAGACATGATCACTGAAATAGATAGATAGATAGATATGATCACTGATAGATAGATAGATAGATAGATAGATAGATATGATCACTGAAATAGATAGATAGATAGATAGATAGATAGATAGATAGATAGATAGATAGATAGATATGATCAATGAAATAGATAGAAAGATAGATAGATAGACAGACATGATCACTGAAATAGATAGATAGATCGATAGATAGATAGATAGATAGACATGATCACTGAAATAGATAGATAGATAGATAGATAGATAGATAGATAGATAGACAGACATGATCACTGAAATAGATAGATAGATAGATAGATAGATAGATATGATCACTGAAATAGATAGATAGATAGATAGATAGATAGATAGATAGATAGATATGATCACTGAAATAGATAGATAGATAGATAGATAGATAGATAGATAGATAGATATGATCTATGAAATAGATAGAAGATAGATAGATAGACAGACATGATCACTGAAATAGATAGATAGATAGATAGATAGATAGATAGATAGATTGATAGATATGATCAATGAAATAGATAGATAGATAGATAGATAGATAGATAGATAGACAGACATGATCACTGAAATAGATAGATAGATAGATAGATAGATAGATATGATCACTGAAATAGATAGATAGATAGATAGATAGATAGATAGATATGATCACTGAAATAGATAGATAGATAGATAGATAGATAGATAGATAGATAGATATGATCTATGAAATAGATAGAAAGATAGATAGATAGACAGACATGATCACTGAAATAGATAGATAGATCGATAGATAGATAGATTGATAGATATGATCAATGAAATAGATAGATAGATAGATAGATAGATAGATAGATAGATAGATAGATAGATAGATCGCAGGACACAGTTATCAGTTTTTATTTTCCGCTCTTAAATAATGCAAATTTGATTTTACATGCATATCATTTTAGGAAGCGATTTTCACATCGACAAAAGAGGTTCCAATTTATAGCCAGCTATCTCTCGTATAAACTTAGTGTCAAATCATGCATGTATATTAGACGTCTATAAATGTATGCAAAAAGGTCATGAACAACAAGAAAAACCATATAAAAATAAACCCAAAAAGGCAATAGCAAATATTCATCAGTACCGTCCTTTTGACTGGCAGGTAAAGAAAAACAAAGTAAAAACGAGACAACCCAATAATAACTGAATATTTTATAAATTTATAAATCACTCCTCTGAAATATTAAGCATAATTTTATTATGTAAAAGTTGCCGTTCATTTTTTTTTTTTTTAATTGCGTTGATTTTCTGTCCAGCCAAAGGAAACAGAAAGAGAGCGAGGTGAATCCTTGTATATAAATGTTCTGTTCTTTGTTTGTGCGTTCGCACGGGGTAGGTATATACATACTCAGTCGAAAGAGACATGACTGACTGGGCAGAAGATTATCCCGCAGTAGGTTGCCATTGCTTTCTGCGGGAGACTGGTTGCCAGCCAAGGCTATAGAACCCTATCTGTCCTGTTATTTGATTCATAGCTAGAGAGGGAAAAGCTGTATTATATTAAGTAGTAATTAGTGGGGGATCAATTTATTACTTTATAACAATATAAAACTGATCCCCCACTTTATGCACAGTAGAAGACTTAATCATATTTTCAATTATTATATTCAGTTAAGTGCCATACGTGAAACACGCTTGGGCGATTATGTCACGAAAGAGACATGACTGACTGGGCAGAAGATTATCCCGCAGTAGGTTACCATTGCTTTCTGCGGTAGACTGATTTCCGACCAAGGCTATAGAACCCAATCTGTCCTGTTAATTAACTCATAGCTAGAAGGGAAAGAGATGTATTATATTATTAAGTAGTAATTAGTGGGGGATCAGTTTATTACTTTATAACAATATAAAACTGATCCCCCACTTTATACCTAGTAGAAGCCTTAATCATTATTCCAACTATTATATTCAGTCAGTCAGTTAAGTGCCATACGTGATATCTCGAAAGAGACATGACTGACTGGGCAGAAGATTATCCCGCAGTAGGTTGCCATTGCTTTCTGCAGTAGACTGGTTGCCAGCCAAGGCTATAGAACCCTATCTGTCCTGTTATTTGACTCATAGCTAGAGAGGGAAAAGCTTTATTATATTAAGTAGTAATTAGTGGGGGATCAGTTTATTACTTTATAACAATATAAAACTGATCCCCTACTTTATGCACAGTAGAAGACAATCATATTTTCAATTATTATATTCAGTCAGTCAGTTAAGTGCCATACGTGAAACACGCTTGGGCGATTATGTCACGAAAGAGACATGACTGACTGGACAGAAGATTATCCCGCAGTAGGTTGCCATTGCTTTCTACAGTAGACTGGTTGTTGACAAAGGCTATAGAACCCAATATGTCCTGTTAATTTACTCATAGCTAGAAGGGAAAGAGATGTATTATATTATTAAGTAGTAATTAGTGGGGGATCAGTTTGTTACTTTATAACAATATAAAACTGATCCCCCACTTTATGCCTAGTAGAAGCCTTAATCATTATTCCAACTATTATATTCAGTCAGTCAGTTAAGTGCCATACGTGATATCTCGAAAGAGACATGACTGACTGGGCAGAAGATTATCCCGCAGTAGGTTGCCATTGCTTTCTGCAGTAGACTGGTTGCCAGCCAAGGCTATAGAACCCTATCTGTCCTGTTATTTGACTCATAGCTAGAGAGGGAAAAGCTTTATTATATTAAGTAGTAATTAGTGGGGGATCAGTTTATTACTTCATGACAATATAAAACTGATCCCCCACTTTATGACAAGAAGAAGCCTTAATCTTGTTTTCAACTATTATATCTAGTCAGTCAGATAAGTGCCAAACTTGATAATCACTTTGGGCGATCATGTCTCGAAAGAGATATGACTGAATAGACAGATGATTATCCCGCAGTAGTTTGCACTTACTTTCTGCGGTACACTGTTTGCCAGCCAAGGCTATAGAACCCATAACTGAAGGAAAGCGACAGATTAATACCTTTCCCAAGCGAATTTAATGACGTAGTTCCAGCTTTGTTGCAGCAACGTTTCAATATTTTTAAACTAATATCTAAAGTTACTTATAAATGGAACTTTGTCTGTGAGTGTATGTCTATGTGTGTGTGTGTCTGTGTGTGTCTGTGTCCGTTACCTATAGTCTCCGAAACAGCTGAACAGATTTTTTTGAAAATTTGCACAGTTGTACTATAAGCGTCTGCGATTGTTCTTAGCTAGGTTTTGTGTCGAGGTACCCCAGATAAATATCGAAAGTCGATAATCGAAAAAATCGGGTTATAGAAGGAATGGTCCGATTTTAATCAAATTTAATGCACTCATAGAGAAAGACATAAAAACAATATTCAGAAGTTTCAAGGTTTTTACAATAGTGCAGAAAATCGATAATATATATATATATATATATATATATATATATTTATATATATATATATATATATATTTATATGAGGCAAGATGTTTGTGTGCGTGTCTGTTTATCTGCCTGTATGTTTTTTTTTTCAGCCCTTTTATTTTAGTTTTTGCTTCGGGTTTGGCTCTACGTAGGTATAATTGTAGTTCTTAGTCTCAGCCATGATACCATTTATTCAGAGGACTTATTTAGCCTTCAAAATTCAGTTTACGACGAAAAAACTTATTTGATATCGATAGCAGGAAATGAAATTTGACTTACATCCATTCATTTTTCTTTCAGTCTGCGGTTTCGCTTTAACTGGAAACAACTATTGCTTTTTAGTATTTCGTGCCAACGTCCAAAGAGCCTGAGCTGCAAGACCACGGATTAGTTTTAAAGCTTTCATTACACCCGAGCAACGCCGGGCTATGCTGCTAGTACATAATAATGTGGATCTAAAATGCAGGTTATGTTATACACACCAAGAAACAATGGACCATCTAATCTCAGGACGTTCTGTACTTGCCCCAAATGAATAAAAAAATCGTCACGATAGAGTGGGGCAATATTTACATTGGACAATGTGCTAACATTATAGAAAATATGTAAACAAACACTGTTATGAACATCACCCAGCACCGTTTACTGAAATAGAAGATGTCAACATTCTATGGGATTACACCATCTACACAGACAGAAAAATTAAAGTAAATTGGCCGGACATTATTGTTAAAAACCAAAAGGAAAAATCTTGTCTATTAATTGATCTGGCTTGTCCAGCGGATTGTAACATAGCAACCAAGGAATTCGAAAAACTGTCAAAATATAAAGACCTGGAAATTGAAAGAGAAAAATGTGGAAATTGAAAACCAAAGTCGTGCCAGTGATAGTAGGTGCACTTGGAATGATAAAAAATGGAACAAAACAACACCATGAAAGAATCCCTAGAAACCCCAGCTTAAGTGATATATAAAAAATTTGTCTCGTTAAATACAGCACTAAGGAGAACTTTTTCTATGTAACGCTAGGGATGATAGGGGAGATAGAAAAAACATGAAATGAAGCCATAACGACACACCACGACCTGCCTTAGGTCTTCCCGCAGACTTGGTTGGTAGTGCGACCATAGCAGAAATCGAAACATGATGAAAAATGACAAGATGATAATGAGAAGAAAAAGGAGATGTAGACGCGGAAGACGAAGGTAGCCAAGAAAACGGCAAAGAAGGACAATAATAATAATAATAATAATAATAATAATAATAATAATAATAATAATAATAGTGAGAAGAAAAAGGAGGTTTAGAACGAGAAGACGAAGGTAGCCAAGAAGACGGCAAAGAAGGACAATAATAATAATAATAATAATAATAATAGTGAGAAGAAAAAGGAGGTTTAGAACGAGAAGACGAAGGTAGCCAAGAAGACGGCAAAGAAGGACAATAATAATAATAATAATAATAATAGTGAGAAGAAAAAGGAGGTTTAGAACGAGAAGACGAAGGTAGCCAAGAAGACGATAAAGAAGGACAATAATAATAATAATAATAATAATAGTGAGAAGAAAAAGGAGGTTTAGAACGAGAAGACGAAGGTAGCCAAGAAGACGACAAAGAAGGAAAATAATAATAATAATAATAATAATAATAATAATAATAATAATAATAATAATAATAATAATAATAACAGTGAGAAGAAAAAGGAGATGTAGAAGGAGAAGACGAAGGAAGCCAAGAAGACCGCGATGAAGGACAATAATAATAAGAAGAACAATAATAATAATAATAACAACAACACATGAGGAAGAAGAAGACGAACAAGAACAAGAGCAAGAAGAAGATGTAGAAGTATGAGGCAAGATTTTTGGAAGAACGGCTATAGCAACATCTATAATAATAAGAAGAATTTCGTGAGAATGATGTATATTGAAAACTAATCGTTCGGAATATTTTTTTAAAAAGTCATAATGGGCATTAATACAATGGAAAAGCATTTTGTATTTTTAGAGGGAGAAAACGAACAAAAAAAACGTAAAATATTCCTCACAATAGAAATTTTCAAAAAAGAAAAAAAATGTTATCACGAAGATGTTGATTTTGATTTCTTAGCATTATCTGAAGAAATATATTTCGTTTACTTGTTACCTATCCAATTCTTACCAAGAACGAATTCTATTTCCGTCATTCTAAGATTCAGTGCTTTCAGTGCTTCAGATATGACTCGCGAATAGAATCGATTGTTTTGGAAAAGCTTTTTGGACGATTGTTTCATTTGGTGAATTTTATTATTATTATTATTATCATCACTATTATTATTATTTTTTTAAGTATTTTTTTTAATTGTGTACTTGCTTTTTTTATTGGTGAAATCTATCAAATTAAGGAAACAGTGTAAGAATCTTTAGCGAGAAAAAAATGTCTTCCAAAAATATTGTTGAATTATGAAGCTCGAGAATTGCTCACTTTTTTTCGCCGAGGAACTTCGTCCAAACAATACCTCCCTCAATGTGCCGTCATGTATTTCCCGATTGAAGAAGCGGAAATCTACCGTTTCGTGTGGCATAAGTCTTTGATAAAAGACTAAGAATAAATATAAGTATAGAGGGGCAAAAAGAGAAACAGAACAGAGAGAGCTAACGACAGAACGGAGGGGCGTAATGGCGTCCGATTTAAAGAATTGATATAGACCTGGCAAGAATTGATGAAAATAAATGAAATAATTATTCTATTATTTGGTTCTTCATCCCAACGACGTCCATTGTTCCAGTTCTTATATTCTATATCCTATATATATATATCCTATATATATATATATATCCCATATATATATATATATATATATATATATATGCATATATATATATATGTATATATATATATATATATATATTTACATATACATATATATATATATATATATATATATATATATACATATATATACATATATATATATATATATATATATATATATATATATGCAGGTTTCAGTGAAAATGATAGACAAGATAATATATAAACTTTACAGATATTTAGTTTCAAGCAAAACAAAATTCATTCTCAATAATGGCTAAAAATTATTTACATTATTCGGACTCTTGTCCTCATCTTTGTTGCATTTTGAACGACGTTTCAGCCATTGTACTCTCCGGCCTTCTTCAGATGCTAGGAATTTCGAACCGAATCCTTTATATCAATCACTGGGTTATATGAACTTCATTCCTTGCGTAGTCGTGCTTATTCTGGTAGTCATGAGTTAACATTAAATTTATAAGTCTCAAAAATTCAATTGTTCTTGGCCCAGTGGATATAGACGTGGGCTAGTTCCTGTAACTTGACTCAAGTAGTTGTGAGTTCAGTACTACTTACAGGATGAGTGGGAGATAACTTATGACTACCAAAAAAGGCACTACTACGCAAGGAAAGAATTTAATATACCCCAATGATTGTAATGAAATGTTCGGTTCGAAATTCCTAGCACCTGAAGAAGGCCGGAGCGTACAACGGCCGAAACGTCGTACACATGTTAACAAAGATGAGGACAATAGTCCGAATAATGTATTTACTGCAAATACGATCTCATCTCAGAAATAAAGACAAAGGCTAAAAAATATGGCCAGAAACGCTTGAAAATATAAAACGTTTGGACAATTCTTATATAATTTGCGTTTTGATTAGAAAATAAATCGCATGAAAAATTTTATAAAAAGAATGTAAATTTATATTAAAATATTAAAAAAATTAACATAAAACACTACGCCTCCTTGGTCTCACACTTTCAGCGGACCTCAAATGGAATGACTATATCGAATCCATTGCTAAATCCGCTGCTATGAAAGTCGGTTCTCTGTGTAGGGCCCGGAAGTTTTTTCCGTCTAAATCTATCCTGCACATATATAAATCTACCATCCGCCCGTGCATTGAATACTGCTGCCATATCTGGTCGGGTGCCCCTGCTATTCTCCTCGGGCTTCTCGATAAGGTTCAGAGGAGGGTCTGTAATGTGATAGATACCGACTTGGCAGAACGCCTGCAGTCTCTCTCCCACCGGCGCGACGTGGCTTCCCTGTGTCTCTTCTATAAATACTTTCACGGCTTCTGCTCCGATGAACTTAGATCACTGGTGTCCTCTAAATACGAATTTGCACGAGATACTAGATTAGCAACTAGATCCCACCCTTTTACAGTGAAACCGATAAAATGCAACCGTAACTTCTACTCCAACAGTTTCTTTCCTCGCACTTCCCGACTGTAGAATTCCCTTCCACACGATTGCTTCCCCGACGGCTACAATCTCCAGGAGTTTAAATGTAAGGTCAATAGACACCTCCTAACACACTAACCTGCTCCCATTCTATCAAACACTCGTCCCATCTGCCCAACCCTCATCCTCGGTATCCTTACTCATCTGTCACCTTCCTCCTGACATTCCCTATGTCTAAACACACCTTCTCTTTACCTTCCCCTACGTAGCCCTATGCGCAATAGTGGCAGTGGAATGCCTTGCTTGGGGTGAGATGATTAAAAAAAAAAAAGCTGCTGAAGTAGCATTAAACAACCATTCGTTTTGGAATCAGAGACCTTCGATGCAGGCCCGAAATCTCCTTTAGGTCCCCTCTTTTCTAATTATAATATGGCAAATCTAGAAAATAAAATAATTAATGACAACAATAAACCCACTCTATATGTAAGATACATAGATGACATCTTTGTTTTAGCTGAGAATATCGATCAAATTGCATATCTTAAAAACAAATTTGAAAGTCACTTTTCTTTAATAATATTATAAATGTTGTTTAAAGAAGTTTTTTTAAGTGTATCTACAAAATGTTTAACTATTGAAATATTTATAAAGATTCAAAACACCTAAGTCCATATTTAACAACATTTATAAGTATCATTAAAGATAGGTTTACGTTTACAAATATTTAAAAACTCTATCGCTTTCTTCGTCACGTGATGTAAACAATCTCTCGACGAACGCTCATCGCGAAAACGCTTCTAATTTAAATTTTAAAATCATTTGTTTCTGATGAAAGGCCAAGGAAGGTCTGAAATATCAAATATAATAATAGAAATAAATACTGTTAAAAAAAATACATTTTTAAACTTACAACTTTTTAGTAGTTTTCCCTATATATATATATATATATATATATATATATATATAGAGAGAGAGAGAGAGAGAGAGCGAGAGAGATAGATAGATAGATAGATAGATAGATAGATAGATAGATAGATATAAAAACTAAAACAACAGATCTCGTCGGAATGAATACCTAAATAATAGAATGATTATTTCATTTTGTTTATTTGTTTCTTGACAGCTATATTATATATCAATTCTTTAAATAAGTCGCTCTTAAGTCCCTCTGTTCTGACATTAGCTCTCTCTCTCTCTCTCTTCTCTCTTTCTCTCTCCCTCTCTCTCGCTCGCTCTGTCTGTATTTTCGTTAGACAACCAACAAAAAATGCGTCATTTCATGTGTGAGAGCCTAAAATATCGCTTGGCTAGAGTGTTTCCTTAAGTGACCTTTATTTGATTGGATGTAAAAAGTGGGCATTGTATGATTCATTTTGTCCAATCAAGAGTCCTAGTCCCATTAAAGTAACAGACTCCTACTACCGTGCCTGAATATTTTTTGAGAAAGTTTATTATAAAAATATGTGTCATTCATGAAAGAATTTCTAAAAGAAATATTCAAGCCAGTAGAGTTATCTAAACTTATAAATGGAACTTTGTGTGTGTGTGTATGTATGTGTGTCTGTGTGTGTGTCCGTTACCTAGAGACTCCGAAACGGCTGAACCAATTTTCTTGAAAATTACAAAGCGTCTATAAGCGTCTGCGACTGTTCTTAGCTAGGTTTTGTGTCGAGGTACCGCCAATAAATATCGAAAATCGATAATCGAAACATTGTCTATTTACATACGTTTGCCTTAAGATACGCTTTCAGAGCAGAGATGTATATTTACAAGAAATCAAAATTTTGTGTTTATAAGGCTTCATTCGGCTTCGTTTATAATGTGAAATTATTCGTGGTCGATCGGTATGAAACATATCAGATCGATGAATGGATTCTTCTATGTTGTTACGGGTCGCAGGATCGAAGCATGTCGAATGACATATTTTCATAACAAAAATATTCAGACCGGTATAACTATTTGGGTCACTATGTCGATCCAGGATGTTTTTTCCACCTGAATCCATCCTGCATATATACAAGTCAACCATCCGTCCGTGCATGGAGTACTGCTACCATTTATGGTCAGGTGCCCCTGCCGTTCTCCTCAGTGTTCTTGACAAGCTCCAAAGGAGAGTCTGTAATGTGATAGGTACTGATCTGGCGATTCGAATGCAGCCACTTCCCCATCGTCGAAATGTGGCCTTCCTTTGTCTGTTCTATAAATACTTTCATGGCTTCTGCTCGGACGAGCTTAAATCACTGATGCCTCCTCAACAGGTGTTCCCTCGTGCAACCAGACTGGCAACTGGATCCCACCCATTCACAGTCAGGTTAGCCAAATGCAGACGACAATTCTACTCCTGCAGCTTCCTCTCTCGCACTTCCCGCCTGTGGAACTCGCTCCCGTATTCTTGCTTTCCTGACGGCTACAACCTCCAGAAATTTAAATGCAAAGTTAATACTCATCTACTAACCACTGGACTCTAGCTCTCTCCCCTCCCCTGTATAACCTTCCCTTTCTCTCTACTTATGTATCTGTCATCGCACCTGTTTTCTCAGCTTTCTATTGTTCCTTTCTAACTAGTTTGTACTCCTCATTCTTTTCTAATTAATCTTTTTACATTTATGTAACCCCCTGCACATCAGTGGCGTTTCCGCCTTGCTCGGGGTGAAATGATTAAAAAAAAAAAAAATTAAAAAAAAGGAGAGTATCTACTGTAATACGAGTATCTATTAAAATAATGTTCAAACAAACTAATTAGATATGTCGGTTGTTAATCCAATTAATGAATCTCTCAAACAATCCATTACGTATTTAGAATGTATATTTATGTTTTAACTTATTTTATATTTCATTGTAGTTTTAATTTTGTGGTTTATCATATTGAATTATATGCACATATAGACCCAAGGCTAATCTATTTAAAAAAGACATGAGAGATTCTTTTTAATACTGCTATTTTTTTATTGCCAGCATACACATAGGCACATTTTTTAAAATCATCTCACCCCAAGCAAGGCATTCCACTGCCACTAGTGCGCATGGGGCTACATAGGGGAAGGTAAAGAGAAGGAGTGGTTAGACATAGGGAATGTCAGGAGGAAGGTGACAGATGAGTAAGGATAGCGAGGATGAGGGTTGGGCAGATGGGAAGAGTGTTTGATAGAATGGGAGCAGGTTAGTGTGTTAGGAGGTGTCTATTGACCTTACATTTAAACTCCTGGAGATTGTAGCCGTCGGGGAAGCAATCGTTTGGAAGAGAATTCCACAGTCGGGAAGTGCGAGGAAAGAAACTGTTGGAGTAGAAGTTACGGCTGCATTTTATCGGTTTCACTGTAAAAAGGTGGGATCTAGTTGCTAATCTAGTATCTCGTTCAAATCCGTATTTAGGGGGCACCAGTGATCTAAGTTCATCGGAGCAGAATATATATATATAGCGGAGTATATATATATATATATATATATATATATATATATATATATATATATATGTGTGTGTGTGTGTGTGTGTGTGTGTGTGTGTGTGTGTTACAAATGCAAACACTTTAACCACTTTATTATTAATCACTTTGTAGCATTGAGCCACTGACAAGTTCCTTGTAAATCCCCTCCAAGGTATTTTGATAAATTTTTCGATATCAACAGAAGACACGAAAAAACATGATGTTATCGTTGCAGGTACAGGAACAGGCTTATATAATTATATATATATATATATATATTTATATTTAGAAAGGACAATGTCTTTTCAGGTAGTAAACCCTATGATTTGAAGGGAGATGGAGAATTCGTTTCCTTATATTGGTAAATTTTGTTTTTGAGGTAAAGGCGGGTAGAGAAAATGAGAAATTAAAATTGGGGATTGCAAAAGAGACATTGAACAAAAAGAAGAAATCAGAGGAGAAAGAGAGAGGTAAAAGAGACATGGTGAAAAAGTTTAGCGCTAAGTTTAACTTCAATGAAGTATGGTCATATATAGCCTGGGCTCTAAGTTAGTCTCTTCTTCTTCTTCTATGTGCCCTGTCCCTTCAGGACGTAGGCGATCATGGATTTCCACGTCTCCCTATCCCTTGTGGCTCTTAATATGTTTGCTCCTGTTACTACTGGCAACCCCCGTTCCGTCATCCACATGATCAGGCCCTGCAAATATGTTATCCGCTGCCTTCCTCTGTCTCTCCTTCCTTCTATCTAGCCAGTCAGTATCAGGTTCGCCAAGATCTCCTTCCTCGTTGCGTTTCCCAGGAACTTCAGTTGTCTCTTCCTGATGCTCAGTATTAATTTCCTTTTTGTTGCCATTCTTTCCATCACCTCATCGTTGCTTGCATGCTCGGTCCACGATATCCGTAGCATCCTTCTGTAGAACCCCATTTCCGCTGCTTCCAGTTTTGCCCTCATTTTCGATGATATTGTCCAGCAATCACTGCCGTATTGAAGAACTGACATCACATAGCAATCCAGCACTCTTTTCTTTGTTTCTAGTGAAATCTTCCTGTGTGTTACTACTTTACTCAGCTTCTGGAACGCGTCTTTTGCTATGCCAATTCGCCTTCGGATCTCTGTGTCGCACTTTCCATCTCCTGTTAGAACACTTCCTAGGGATTTAAATTTTTGTACTTGCTTGATTCTGGTGTCTCCCACCTGTATTTGGCGTTTTGGGTTGCCCCTTTTGCTGATGACCATGCATTCAATTTTCTTGAAGTTTATTTGTAGTCCTTTTTTTCACTCTCCACCGCTACCTTCTGTAGGTCTTGTAGTTTCATTTCCGTGTCTGCAATCAGCACTGTATCATCTGCATACTTTATGTTGTTCAAGTTGTGGCCTCCAATAACAAATCCTGGTGTATCATCTAGGGTCCTCAAAATATTCTCGCTGTACAAGTTGAACAGATCCGGTGAAAAGACACATCCTTGTCTTACGCCACTTTCTATCTTTGTAAATCTACTGAAATCGTTACCTGTCCGTATGCAGGCCGTTTGCTGCCAGTAGAGATTCTTGATTACTCTTATGTCTTTCCCAAATGTCGAGGCTGCCGAGCATCTCCATCGATTCTTTGTGTCGTATCTTGTCGAATGCCTTCGCATAGTCAATAAAGCATAGGTACAAGTCTTTCTTCATTTGTAATGCCCTTTCAGAGAGCATCCTTAACATGAATATGGCGTTCCTTGTTCCAGTGTCTTTGACGAATTCGCACTGTTGCTGCCCTATTTTTGGCCTGATTCTGCTTCTCGCTCTATTCATCATGATTCTGATAATCAGTTTTGTAATGTGACTCATTACGCTGATAGTTCTGTGTAGTTCAAACTCGTTTGCACCTGGTTTCTTCGGCAGTGCTATAAATATCGACTTGCATAGGTCGTCTGGTATTATTCCACTGCTATAAATTTCGTTTATTATGTCGGTAATTTTTTCTATGCCATATTCTTCCAAGGCTATCATCAGCTCTATCACTATGCCGTCTGTACCAGCTGCTTTCTTTCTGTTCAGTTTGGCTATTGCAGCTTCCACTTTAGATTTTAGTATTTCCGGTCCATCCACATCCTTGTGTATTATCGGTTGTTCTCTCCTGTCGCAAAAAATATCCTTTATATACTCTTCCTATCGCTGGAGTATTTCCTCTTTCTCCAATATGATTGTTCCATCTTTGGATTTTATGCATCCTGTTTAGGAGCAGGTTTTTTGTCCTGTCAGTTCTCTTATCTCTTTATGCATATCTGCTTTATTGGTCCTGCTCAGTCTCTCTACTTCTGCATTTGTTGTTGAGCCATTCCTCTTTAGCTTGTCTGCATTTGTTCCTGATCTCCCTGTGAAGTTTCTTGTACTCTGCTCCATGTCTTGGCGTTATTTTTCGTCTCCTTTGCATCTTGTGGAGAATCTCATCAGTCATCCACTCGTTTTTTCTTCTGCGTCTGATTTAATTTGGGGCAATGTTGTTCGCTGAGGTCATCATTGCTTCCTTTAGTGAGTCCCATTTTGAGTGCCCTTTTCCAATTTGTTCTTCGTATTTCTTTCTCACACTGTTATTGTATTCTTTCTGAAGGGTGAGGTCATTCACAAGCGTGTTGTATTGCAGCCATGGTGATGTACTGGGCTTCTTCAGTCTCCTGAGTTTCACCGTTAGTTTGCAGATAACTGGGACGTGGTCACTTCCGCACTCAGCACCTGGATATGTTTTGCATTGGCCCACTGCGTTCCTGAATCGCTTGTTTATAGTTATGTAGTCTATTTGGTTCTTTGTGTCGCCTCCTGGGCGCCTCCATGTCCATAGACGTCGTGGGTGTTCTTGAAACCAGGTGTTAGTAATTACCTGGTCATTGCCTGAGCACCATTGGACCCATTTTTCTCCTCATTCGTTGCGATCCCCTAGTCCAAAGTTGCCGGTCGTGTCTCCTTCCCTCTCTTTACCTACCTTGGCATTCAAGTCCACATTATAATCCTAATTTCTTGGCTTTTGCACTGAGCCTTGGCACTGTCCAGTATTGAATAAAATGTTTCTATTTCGTCCTCCGAACTTTGAGTTGTAGGCGCATAAACTACAATAATAGCTATATTGAAGAGCCTAACCCGTAGTTTAACCAAGAGGGCTCGCTCTGAAAGTTGACAGTATCAAAGAACGCATTTCTTTAATTCCCTTTTTAGAATTAAACCGACCCCTTTTTCGTTGTTTTTACCTCCTGCATAAATTATCCTGTGGGTGTCGCTACTGAGATCTCCATTATTAGGCCATCTGGTTTCGCATATGCCTAGGATATTGATCTTCAGTCTGTCCATCTCCTGCTTGACATTCTCTAGTTGTCCACAGTTGAGTGTCCTGACGTTCCATGTTCCAAAAGTAATTTTTTTTCTTTGATGCGCACAGTCGCAGGGTAACGGTCCAGAGACACCTGTTGCTCATGTCGCTCTTTCCCGGGCGAGGGACAACTTTTCTTAAGTTAGTCTCTTAAGATACGTATAATGATGACTCAGACCAGAACGCGAGATGCCTGAAAAAAATTTTCTTTTCCTTCTTTTTTTAAAAAGAAAATTTCCACTGAGTATTTAGTCCGTCTCCACATTCGGAGACGTGTTGGGCACCTCGGCGTGGTATAATGGACATCTCTAGAACAGTTAAAAATAAGCAGTGAACTTGATCCTCACCACAACATTAGCCCTGCACACTTCGAATATTCTTCTTCTTCTTCTATGTGCCCTGTCCCTTCAGGAGGTAGGCGATCATGGATCTCCACGTCTCCTTATCCCTTGTGGCTCTTAGTATGTTTGCTCCTGTTGCTCCTGGCAACCTCCGTTCCGTCATCCACCTGATCAGACCCTGCAAATATGTTATCCGCTGCCTTCCTCTGTCTCTCCTTCCTTCTATCTGACCAGTCAGTATCTGGTTCTCCAGGCTCTCCTTCCTCATTGCATGTCCCAGGAACTTCAGTTGTCTCTTCCTGATGCTCAGCATCAATTTCCTTTTGTTGCCATTCTTTCTAACACTTCGTCGTTGCTTGTATGCTCAGTCCACGATATCCGTAGCATCCTTCTGTAGAACCACATTTCGGCCGCTTCCAGTTTTGTCCTCATTTTCGATGATATTGTCCAGCATTCACAGCCGTATTGAAGAACTGACATCACGTAGCAGTCTAGCACTCTTTTCTTCGTTTCTATTGAGATTTTCCTGTGTGTTAGTATTTTGCTCATCTTCTGGAACGCGTCCTTTGCCATGCCAATTCGCCTTCGGATCTCCGTGTCGCACTTTCCATCTCCTGTTAGAACACTTCCTAGGTACATAAATTCTTGGACTTGTTTGATTCTGTTATCCCCCACCTGTATTTGGCATTTTGGGTTGTATCTTTTGCTGACTCAGTTTTCTTAAAGTTTATTTGTAGTCCCTTCTTGTCACTCTCCACTGCTACTTTCTGTATGAGATCTTGTAGTTTCCTTTCCGTGTCCGCAATCAGTACTGTATCGTCTGCATATCTTATGTTGTTCAGGTTGTGGCCTCCAATAACAAATCCTGGTGTGTCATCTAGAGTCCTCAAAATATTCTCGCTGTATAGGTTGAACAAATCCGGTGAAAAGACACATCCTTGTCTTACGCCTTTTTCTATCTTAGTGTATCTACTGGGGTCGTTACCTGTCCGTATGTAGGCCGTTTGCTGCCAGTAGAGATTCTTGATTATTCTTATGTCTTTGCCGAAAATGTCGATGTTGCCTAGCATCTCCATCAATTCTTTGTGTCGTATTTTGTCGAATGCTTTCGCGTAATCAATGAAGCATAGTTACAAGTGTTTCTTCATTTGTAATGCCCTTTCAGAGAGCATCCTAATCATGAATATGGCGTTCCTTGTTCCAGTGTCCTTGACGAACCCGCACTGTTCCTGTCCTATCTCTGGCCTGATTCTGCTTCTCGCTCTGTTCATCAGGATTCTGACAATCAGTTTTGTAATGTGACTCATTAAGCTGATAGTTCTGTGTCGTTCGTACTACCATTCAGAAATGCATGATTACATAACTGAAAAAAACCTAATGCATAGTCATCAGCAAAAAGACTATCCCAAAATGCCAAAGACAAGTTGGGTATACTAAATCAAGCAGGTACAAAAATTTAAATACCTGGGAAGCGTTCTAACTGAAGACACAGAGATCCGAAAAGAAGATTTGGCATGGCAAAAGATGCTTTCATGAAGCTTAGTAAAGAATTAAGAGATAGGAAACTTTCACTAGAAACAAAGAAAAGAATACTAGATTGCTATGTGATGTCAGTGATTCAATATGGCAGTGAATGCTGGACAACATCATCAAAGATGAAGGAAAAACTTGAAGCAACTGAAATGTGGTTCTACAGAAGGATGCTGCGGATATTGTGGACCAATGATGAAGTGTTGGAAAGGATGGAAACAAAAAAGAAATTAATATTGAGCATCAAAAAGAGACAACTGAAATTCCTGGGACATGCAGTGAGGAAGGAGGGCTTGGAGAACCTGATAATAACAGGCTAGATAGAGGGAAAAAGAGAGAGAGGAAAGCAGCGGATAACATATTTGAAAGGCCTGAGCAGGTCTATGACAGAACGGGGATCGCGTGGTTTTAGAGGAGAAAGCATGCTCAGAGCCACCAGGAATAGGGAGACGTGGAGGGTCATGGTCGCTTACGTCGTGAAAAAACAATGCACATCGAAGAAGATAACCACAAAAGAATTATTCTTGCGCGTATTTTTTCAACTTCCAAAGTTTTCTGCACTTCTCAATTTCCAGCCATACCCCCTCTCTCTCTCTCTCTCTCTCTCTCTCTCTCTCTATATATATATATATATATATATATATATATATGCAGAGAGAGAATTAATATTAGAAAATGTTTGTCTATTAGCTGACTAATCTTGCTTTCAGCATTCCTACTGAAGTGTTTTGTAGGTGGACATCATCAGGGGTTATCAGCAATTTACTGCTTATAGCTTTCGATGTTTAATAATATACACAACCGGACATAAATATTAGGCCATCCCAATTTTTAAAAAAATGATGTATTTCATTCTATTTTTAGCAATTATTGCCAAGTAGATAATTGTAAATTAAAATAGAATGGTTCTTTGTTATTATTACTTTGCAAAATTTTACAAGGCAGCCAGGAAACCTTTGCTTCGGCCAGCAAATAAGAAGAGACTAGCATGGGGGAAGAGAGCAAAAAAAAAAAAAAAAAAAAAAAAAAAGGACCCCCAGAACAGTTCCTTTGATGCACATGTTATTGTGCAATATTAACAAAGAAAAATTGTATTTACATTTAGAATTATCCACTTGGCAATAAATCTTAAAATAGGATGAAATACATCATTTCTTTTAAAAAACTGGGATTGCCTAATAATTATGGCCGGTACTATATATATATATATATATATATATATATATATATATATATATATATACAAATAAATAAGGAACGAAGAAAATATCAAACAGTAATTGAAATATTAATTTAAAGCAATGCTCAATGTAGAAATAGAGCAATGAATATTTATTATAAAATATACTTCAGAACATGTCCAAACTACAATCTACTACAAAAGTGTACATTTTGTTTTGACAGTGAAAGAACAATGTCTCATCAGGTAGTAAATGTTAAAAAAGAAGAGATGAAAATTCACTTCCTTTTTTTGGCAAATTATTTTTTCTACGGGGTAAAGGGGATAGAAAAGAAGAGAAACCGGAAGGGGGGAATAAAAAAGTGGGGGTAAGGAAAATGAGAAATCAGAATGGGGAATCATAAAAAGGACACAGAAGAAATAAAAAACAGAAAAAGGGGAAAACGAGAGAAAAAAAACTAAAAAGACATGAGGAAAGGACCTATGAAAGGCAGCTCGAGGAGAAACAGACCCCATGTTGACGTCGGGTGTACAAGTATTTATAAATGGAACTTTGTGTGTGTGTGTGTGTGTGTGTGTGTGTGTGTGTGTGTGTGTGTGTGTGTGTCCGTTACCTATTGTCTCCGAAACGGCTGAACCGATTTTCTTGAAAATTTACACAGTTGTACTATATGCGTCTGCGAGTGTTCTTAGCTATGCTTTGTGTCGAGGTACCCCCGATAAATATCGAAAATCGATAATCGAAAAGATCGGGGTATAGAAGGAGTGGTCCGATTTTAATCAAATTTGATACACTCATAGACAAAGACATAAGAAACGATATTCAGAAGTTTCAAGGTTGCAGTTCTTACAATAGTGCAGAAAATTGATAATATATATTTATTAAAGGAAATATGTTTGTGTATGTGTCTGTTTATCTGCCTGTATATCTATGGTTTTTCATCCTTTTTATTTTAGTTTTTGCTTCGGGTTTAGCTCTAAGTAGGTATAATTGTAGTTCTTAGTCTCATGATACCATTTAATCAGAGGACTTATTTAGCCTTCAAAATTCAGTTTACGACGAAAAAAAATTTCTTGATATCGATACCAGAAAATCAAAATTTGACTTACACCCATTTATTTTTCTTTCAGTCTACGGTTTCGCTTTAACTGGAAACAACTATTGCTTTTTGATCTTTTGAGCCAACGTCCAAAGAGTCTGAGCTCCAGGACCATGGATTAGTTTTAAAGCTTTCATTACACCCGAGCAACGCCGGGCTATACTGCTAGTAGTCATATACAAACATCGGTGACGCGTTGGGCTTAACAAAGAGGAAGAAGTAAGAAAATGCACACACACACACACACACACACACACACACACACACACATATATATATATATATATATATATATATACTAGCAGTTTGGCCCGGTTTCACTCGAATAAATAAGAATGAAAATATATATAGAAATAATAAGAATGAAAAACATATGATGAATTTACATTGCAAATACTTATACAACGTCCACCCTCGTCACTTTTATTGATATAGATAACAATGTAGAATGTCTCTATTGGATGAGGGTGGTATGGAGAGTGGCAATATATGTAGATATAGATAATATGAAGTGGGGTGATCGATTCTATATTATAATCAATATATAAATTGCTCCCTGACTTTGTGCGGTGATATATATTTTTCTACCCCTAATTTTGGCTTTCTGAAAAATTTCAAAGTGTCGTTAGCGTTCTAAAATTTTGATCTACATCTAAGCGCAACTCCCGTCGAGCTAGATTGCAACATGCAGACGCTAAGTCGAATCTATCAAACAAAATCCACCCTCATAACTTTTATAGATATAGATTTATGTAAAGAGAGAAAATTAACATTAGAAAAATTTTTGTCTCTTAGATGATTGATGTTACCTTTAGCATTCCTGCTAAAGTGTTTCCTAGGTGGAACTCGCTTCCATATTTCTGCTTTCCTGACGGCTACAACCTCCAGGAAATTAAATGCAATGTCAATACTCATCTCTTAACCACTTGACTCTAGTTCTTTCTACATCACTCTGTATATTCTTTCCTTTCTCTGTACCCTTGCAACTGTCATCACACTTGTGTTCCCATGCTTAACTGGTTCGTCTTTCTCTTTACTCTCCTCCTATGTAATCTTTTTACTCTTATGTAGCCCTCTGCATATCAGTGGCATTACCGCCTTGCTCGCGGTGATACGATTAAAAAAATACTTCAAGAAGTCTAATGAAACGCTTCCTTTACATGTTTACAAAATGATGAATATATGTAAATTAATTACTAAACACTGTTTCTTCTCTTTAAGTAACACATTCTCTAATGAAGAATTCGGCTTACCCATGGGGTCAACAATCAATGAAGTTCGCACATGCTGCTTTCTAGAAATCTTAGAATCCGGCCCATTTAATGACACCAAAACTAACAGTTCTACTTACCAAAGACATATAAATGACGTCTTCTAGTTTTATCCCCAAGACACAAACCTATTAAACATTATAATGAAACTTAAAAAAGTTGAACCAACATCTCATTCATGCACGAATTGTAAACAAACAACACTATAACTTCATAAATTCATCATATTAATACGCAGCAACGATCTTGTATCGCTAATGTGGCAGGAAGATACCCAGAACATGTGTGCTGAGTATCTACAGCGCAGTATCCGTGTTAATGGATATTAATACAAATAAGACAAACACCAGAAGACAGAGCAACAAATTGTAGCAGAATTTTTTTTTTTTTAATCATCTCACCCCAAGCAAGGCATTCCACTGCCACTATTGCGCATGGGGCTACATAGGGGAAGGTAAAGAGAAGGAGTGGATAGACATAGGGAATGTCAGGAGAAAGGTGACAGATGAGTAAGGATAGCGAGGATGAGGGTCGGGCAGATGGGAAGAGTGCTTGATAGAATGGGAGCAGGTTAGTGTGTTAGGAGGTGTGTATTGACCTTACATTTAAACTCCTGGAGATTGTAGCCGTCGGGGAAGCAATCGTTTGGAAGAGAATTCCACAGTCGGGAAATGCGAGGAAAGAAACTGTTGGAGTAGAAGTTACGGCTGCATTTTATCGGTTTCACTGTAAAAGGGTGGGATCTAGTTGCTAATCTAGTATCTCGTGCAAATTCGTATTTAGGGGGCACCAGTGATCTAAGTTCATCGGAGCAGAAGCCGTGAAAGTATTTATAGAAGAGACACAGGGAAGCCACGTCTCGCCGGTGGGAGAGAGACTGCAGGCGGTCTGCCAAGTCGGTATCTATCACATTACAGACCCTCCTCTGAACCTTATCGAGAAGCCCGAGGAGAACAGCAGGGGCACCCGACCAGATATGGCAGCAGTATTCAATGCACGGGCGGATGGTAGATTTGTAAATGTGCAGGATAGATTTAGACGGAAAAAACTTCCGGGCCCTACACAGAGAACCGACTTTCATAGCAGCGGATTTAGCAATGGATTCGATATAGTCATTCCATTTGAGGTCCGCTGAAAGTGTGAGACCAAGGAGGCGTAGTGTTTTACTCTCTGGGAGGCAAGCCTGGTCCATGCTAATGGGAGGTAGGTGAGATTGTCGATGATGGTTAATTGACAGTAGCTTCGTTTTAGAAGCATTAAAATTTACTAGCCATTTCTTACCCCAGGCCAATATGGATTGGAGGTCTTTTTCAATAGTAGAAAGTTTAAGTCGTTAGAGTCAGAGAGAACACAGTCCGATAGTAATCGTCAATGACACTACGAAAGTATAAATCATCTCCTCACATTGGCGGATGCCCGTGGTAGATGCGGTACAAGGCCATTTAAGTTCGAACAAAAATTTTTGCCTGCTTTTTTCCCAAATGAGAATTTACGCCTTATCCGCCCGAAGACAGAGAATCCGATAAAATGAACTACTGACGAATCTAAAATCCCGCATCTAGGAACGTAAGAAAGCTTGAGTTTAGACAGACGTTCTCTCTTGTTTAAATTTTTCAAAAATATCAAAAAACGAACCTAACCCTTTAATGAGAAAGCCTCTTATAAGCATAATAACAGTTATACTACCAACTATAAACACACGCTTAAAAAATGCAAAATTAGCATCTTGAAAGATGCCGGGAAAATATACCAAGACATGTAAATCAAAGCCACAAGCCATCGTGACCGTGGATTTGAACGTCCTGGTCTTGTCTAGACTGTTGTTTATGCTAGATAATGTGCTCTCTCACAGAAACTGTAACTAGTGTCTGCTAAAAAAAATAGTTGCAGTATAAAGCACAAGTGGGCTCTGAAAACAGAAGTCTGCCAGAGCAGGGGGTTGCGATACGGTCAGCTAGATATCCTGGTAGACGGGTATGCTTGAATGCGACTGGCAGGCCATAAAATATGGGTGTAGGAATGTGCGGGTGTATGTGTGTGTATGTGCATTGCTATATGTATATTTGTTTTAATTCCTGTTATTGTTTATCTGATGCTTTTCCCTCCACCCATTATATATATATATATATATATATCAGATCAGGGACCACAACGCCACTATTTTGTCACTGTCTTCGGCCATCCGCCACGTTAGGGATGGACTTATATTTTCAATTTAATTCTCTTTATTGTTAATAGCTTAAATGTTCTATGTTTACTGTGTGTTAATATTTACTCTTTGATAATGGCTTATGTGAGCCGAAAGCTTAGACCCGATAAAAAAAATCAACAGTTACTGTGATTTTTTGTTGTCTTTCAACGACATCACCATCAAGTATATCAGACGGTATGAACGGACCCCACAAAAAATTAATAGACAGAATTTGTCTATATTATTCAATGAAACCTGCATATATATATATATATATATATATATATATATATATATATATTTGCATGTGTATATATGTGTGTATAAGTGTGTGTGTATGTATATATAAGGGTTTGTATGCATGCGTTTGTATGTCAGCTGTTACTAAATTCCCCCAAACATAAAACATATGAGAGTCAAATGGAAATAAATATCCCTCCACAACCATATATACCTTCAATATTATTAACAATACCAAGAGAATAAATTTTCTAGGTCACGCTTGTTAGTGTCTTGTTTTTTAAAAATTTTCTAAAATTTTCTAAGAAACATTGTACCACGTGTAATTTCGGCCTGATACGTTAAAGACTTACCTGTTAAAATAAATTATAATTTATAAACATTTTAGTGATGTGTGAAGTTAACTTTGATGTGTATACTCGACTCTGAGCAGTCTTTATGGATCCATTTTTTTAATACTCTATTATCTAGTAAAAAGATGTACTTGGATTAGGATTTCCGCTTATGGATTTTATATATATATATATATATGTATGTGTGTGTGTGTGTGTGTGTGTGTGTGTGTGTGTGTGTGTGTGTGTAGAAGTGTTAAACCAATAAATAATAATAATCAAATTAAACTCATCATATATTGTCAAAAATCAAAACAATTGACCTCATAGTCTCTAATAGCCCTGCAACCACACAACTAAATCTTCTACAGAAAACTAATGTAGTGTACCAATGTACATGGCCATTCAGATATTGTATCTCTGTTACTAATAATAAACCCACTATATATATATATATATATATATATATATATATATATATTGGTGTTACTACAACCACGCTCTCCCGTAGACTTACCTTTCTGATCATAGTTCAATTAAACAACATTTCTTAGAAAAAACATAGCCATGTAGGTAACATTAGACAGATTTTAGTCAATAACACAATACTCACACATACAGTAACAGAACCTTCAGATATTGGAGGACATCTACATTAAATTAAAACACCCCAGACTTAATTAAACCACATTTCAATCTGGTCACAACACATTACATTGTTTTTAGACATATGTTTCTTTTAACATTTGAGTCTCACGCATGGTGAGACGTCATAGAACCACATTACAAATTTACGAACTGCGTCTGCTATTCTGTGACTGTTATTGTTATTTAGCAATGTTTTAGGTCAAAACAAGAGAAAGCCATCTTTGATGGTGGATATCTTTATGTTAACGTCCCTGTAACCTCTCTGAAGATAGCTCATGTGAGCCGAAAGCTTAGAAACAGCATAATAAAAAAATATCCAAATGTTGGACAATTTTTCTCTTTAATTTCATTTGAAATTAAAGCCAAAATGCGATGTTTAGAACGGCTCATGATTAAACATAATAGACATTCATTGTCTGTTATATTTAACAATATATGTTTAGAATATATATATATATATATGTGTGTGTGTGTGTGTGTGTGTGTGTGTGTGTGTGTGTGTGTGTGTGTGTGTGTGTGCGCGTGTGCGTGTGTGTGTGTGTGTGTGTGTGTGTGTGTGTGTGTGTGCGTGCGTGCGTGCGTGTGTGTGTGTGTCTGTGTGTGTCTGTGTGTGTGTGTGTGTGTGTGTGTGTGTGTGTGTGTGTGTGTGTGTGTGTGTGTGTGTGTGTGTGTGTGTGTGTGGCTTTACCGGCGTGCTCGGAGTGAGATGACTAATATATTGTCTTGTGCTAATACAGGGCACTATGCTGATAATGTCCAATGTAAAATATACAAAATTTACAAAACAGAGCCAATATGAGCAAAATAATATTCACCTGTTACTACTTTCCGCGACTAAAATTTTCATGTGTAAACAGAAATGTTGTTGCTGTTGTCTCACAATCTTCTGACAATAAGAATGACGAGCAACCCAGTTTTTCATATAACAATTTGGTATTAAACATGTCCAACCCAAAAAATAAAAGCAACTCTACTAAAAATATATGCAACTACTGTAAAAAACAAGTCTTTTCCACTAAACGCCAGTACATGAACAAAAGTATTATTTACAGAGCTAGCATCAATTCTGATAGAGATTTTAAATTCTATTTAGGTTCCAGTGAAAACTACTGGAAATTTTTTTTTTTTATAAGCGTTTCACCCCGATCAAGGCATGTCACTGCCACTACTGTGCAGGGGGCTACGTAGAATGGAGAAAGGCTGATTAAATATAGGAAATGACAGAGGGTGGGTGATAGGCGGGTAAGGATACCGAGAATGAGGGTTGGGTAGATGAGAGTGTTGTGAGAATAGTTGGGAGTTAGTGTGATAGGAGGTGTCTATTGACCCTACATTTAAACACCTGGAGATTGTAACTGTCGGGAAAGCAGACTTGTGGAAGGGAGTCCCACAGGCGGGAAGCGCGAGAAAAGAAGCTGTTGGAGTAGAATTTACGGTTACATCTTATTTGTTTAACTGTAAAAGGGTGGGACCTAGTTGCTAATCTAGTATCTCGTGTAAATTCGTGCTTAGGCGGCACCAGTGATCTAAGCTCATCGGAGCAGAAGCCATGAAAGTACTTGTAGAAGAGGCACAGGGAAGCCACATCACGCCGGTGTGAGAGCGGCTGCAGCCGGTCTGCCAAGTCAGTATCAACCACGTTACAGATCCTCCTTTGTATTTTGTCAAGAAGCCCAAGGAGAGCAGCAGGGGCACCCGACCAGATATGGCAGCAATATTCAATACACGGGCGGATGGTAGATTTGTATATGTGCAGAATAGATTCAAGTTGGAAAAATTTCCGGGCCCTGCACAGGGAGCCCACTTTCATAGCAGCAGATTTGGCAATGGATTCAATATAGTCATTCCATTTGAGGTCCGCCGAGAGTGTAAGGCCAAGGAGGCGTAGTATTTTACTCTCTGGGAGGCTAGCCTGTCCCATGCTAATGGGAAAGTAGATGCGATTGTCTATGGTGATTAGTTGATAACAGCTTTGTTTTAGAGGCATTGAAATTTACCAACCATTTCCTAACCCAGGTCAATTCGGATTGGAGGTCCCTTTCAAGTACGGCAGTGAGGTTCACTTTGTCGTCCAGACCTGGTTTCTGATCGATGCGGGAGTAGATTGTTGTGTCGTCGGCATACATGCCAACTTGGGATCTAATGGTGTCGGGGAGATCATTAATGTAGATCAGAAAGAGCGTGGGACCTAGGATAGAACCTTGAGGGACGCCCGCGTTCGTCTGGTAGTTTTGGGAGGCATGCCCATTTAATACCACCTTCAATGTGCGGTTAGAGAGGAAAGACTGGATGAGGTCAAACAGATGTCCAGTTATCCCATAGCTCCGCAGTTTGCACAAGAGGCCAGCATGCCAGACCCTGTCGAATGCTTTGGAGATATCCAAGGCAACGGTTCGGGCTTCACCATTCTTGTCAAGTGCCTGGTATATGTACTCGGTAATGGTCGTTAGCATATCAGCAGTAGACCTGGTGAAGCGAAACCCATACTGTTTGTCAGAGAGAATCCCGTTGGCCATAAGATGCTGAATCACCTCGGCGTTGATAATGGCTTCGAAAACTTTGCCAAAGATTGGAAGGAGACTAATAGGACGGTAATTGGCGGGGTCTGAGGGTTCGCCAGAATTCTTAAATATAGGTACTACGCAGGAGGACTTCCAACAGGCAAGAAAGCAGGAAGCAGATAGGCAGAGGTTATAGAGTTTAGAGAGGACAGAGGAGAGTTCTGGGGCGCATTTCTTCAGTACTATGACTGGGATTCCGTCACCGCCGCTCGCTTTGTGTGGGTCAAGTTGCGCAATTATCTTGGCGACCAGCGAGGGTGTAATGTGGACGTTATTTAGTTGAGCCTTAGTTCTGGGTGGGAAGTCTGGTGTAGGTATTCCTAACGAGTCCAGTGTCGAATTGGTTGAGAATCTACGGGCAAAGCATTCAGCCTTGTTGGCTGGGGAGGTGAGAACTTCAAATTCATTGATTAGTGGGGGTATTGAAGTCTTGTTCCTGCTGAGCACGCTTTTGCAGAGACGCCAGTAATCTTTGGAGCAAAACTTAGAGGATGCTATGCGTTGCCTAATTCTGGTAGCAAACGCCCTCTTGGCTTCGTTCAGTACTTTTTTACACTTGTTCCGTCCTGAGGTTAAAAGGCGCCTGTTTTGGTTCGACGAGCAGCTTCGATAGAGCCGGAAGAAATCTCGTTACATATTTTTTTTTATAAACGTGTGGCCCAAAGCAAGGCATTTTATTGCCACTTTTTGGGGTTACATATGAGGAATGTCATGAGAAAGAGTTGCAGGGTACAGGGGGTGGGAGGAAGAGAGTATGAGAAGGACGAGAATACTAATGAGAGTGGGGTAGACGGAGAAAAAAGCATGAGAAAGAGGATGTAAGTTAGTGAGACAGGATATGACTATTGAATTTACATTTAAATTCTTGGAGATTATAGCTGTCGGGAAAGCAAGTATACGGAAAAAATTCCACAAGCGGGAATTGCGAGAAAAGAAGCTGGTGGAGTAGAATTTGCGTTTACAATTTATGGGATTCACATTAAAAGGATGGGACCTAGTTGCTTATCTTGTGGGTTGAAGAAATTCATATACAGGGGGTACCAGTGAGCTAAGTTCATCGGAGCAGAAGCCGTGAAAGTATTTGTAGAAGTGACTCAAGAAAGTCACACTGCGTCGGTGAGAAAACGACTGTATCCTAGCTGCCAAGTCGGGATCGATGACATTAGAGATTCTTCGTTGGATTTGGTCGAGAACACCGAGCTGGATAGAAGGAGCACCCGACCAGATATGGCAGTAATATTCAATGCACGGGCGGATGGTAGATTTGTATATGTGCAGGATTGTTTCGGACGGGAAAAAATTCCTGGCCCTACACAGAGACCTGACTTTCTTAGCAGCGGATTTAGCTATGGATTCTATATAGTTATTCCACTTGAGGCCTGATGTGAGAGTTAATCCGAAGAGGCGCAGTGTTTTTTTTTGTTTTTTTGTTTTTGTTTTTGTTTTTTTCAGGGAGAAAAGCTTGATCTTTTTTAATGGGCTGGAGGAACGATTGTCTGTGATGGTTAATAGATAGCAGCTTCCAAATGACATTAGGCAATCTTATAAAAAGTAACAGCACTTTCCTCTAAAAATATTTCAGACAGTTAAAAACAACACCAAAAGTTCAAAACCTCAGACATAATCGCGAAAACCATATCTTATAACGAGTAAAGCAGTCTACTTTATGAAATTTGGTAAAAAATATACATAAATAACCCAAAATTACTAAACAAAAGAAGTTAATTGGTAATTGTATTCAATTATAGGAACAAATATCGGCTTAAATATGTTGACCCGGCTTATTATAAACCTTTTTACAACAAATCTCCCTTGATACAAATATATAATAAACTGGTTATACTCGGCTCTAAAACTATTATCCCTCTTAAATAAGCCTCTGAATATTTACTTTTTAATTTCAAGTTAAACTTTTAATTTAAATGAAATTAAAATATAAAATTAAAAAATAATTAAAATTAAAAACTTACCTTTCCAATATCATAATATATAACAACGCTAACATAACAAAATACAGAAATTCAAATCCC
>JBBBDQ010001287.1:2262500-2277500 GCA_037127315.1 Ascarosepion bandense | reverse complement strand
CTTTCCTCCTTGCTGGGGGTGATATGATTATAAAAAGAAAATATCGGTGTTTCATATCTACCAATCTTAGCTTTTTTTTTTTTTTTTTTTTTTTTTTTTAATCATTTCACCCCGAGCAAGGCAGAAACGCCACTGATGTGCAGGGGGTTACATAAGTGTAGAAAGATTAATTAGAAAAGAGTGAGGAGTACAAGCTAGTTAGAAAGGAACAATAGAAAACTGAGAAAGCAGGTGCAATGACAGGTACATGGGCGGAGAGAAAGGGAAGCTTATACAGGGGAGGGGAGAGAGAGCTAGAGGCCAGTGGTTAGTAGGTGAGTATTAACTTTGCTTTTAAATTTCTGGAGGTCGTAGCCGTCAGGAAAGCAAGAATACGGGAGTGAGTTCCACAGGCGGGAAGTGCGAGAGAGGAAGCTGCAGGAGTAGAATTGTCGTCTGCGTTTGGCTAACCTGACTGTGAATGGGTGGGACCCAGTTGCCAGTCTGGTTGAACGGGTAAACACCTGTTGAGGAGGCATCAGTGACTTAAGCTCATCCGAGCAGAAGCCATGAAAGTATTTATAGAAGAGACAGAGGGAGGCCACATTTCGACGATGGGAAAGTGGCTGCAGACGAGTCGCCAGATCAGTACCTATCACATTACAGACTCTCCTTTGGAGCTTGTCAAGAACACTGAGGAGAACGGCAGGGGCACCTGACCATAAATGGCAGCAGTACTCCATGCACGGACGGATGGTTGACTTGTATATATGCAGGATGGATTCAGGTGGAAAAAACATCCTGGATCGACATAGTGACCCAATCTTCTTAGCAGTAGATTTTGCTATGGATTCAATATAGTGCTTCCATTTGAGGTCTGAGGACAGGGTAAGTCCGAGGAGGCGTAGTGTATTACTCTCCGGGAGAATCATCTGGTCCATGCTTATGGGAGGCAGAAGAGGTTGCCTGTAATGGTTGACAGACAACAGCTTGGTCTTAGAGGAATTAAAGTTGACAAGCCACTTCTTGCCCCAGTTCACCACAGAGTGTAGATCCCGCTCAAGGTCAGCAGCGAGATTATGTCTGTCCGCCACGACAGGTTTCTTACTGGAGCGGGAGTATATTGTAGTGTCATCTGCGTAGATGCCTACTTGGGACCTGATCTCATCTGGGAGGTCGTTGATGAAAATAAGGAAGAGCGTTGGGCCCAGGATAGAGCCTTGTGGGACACCAGCATTCGTGCTGTAGGACGAAGAGGCACGCCCATTCAGAACGACCTTCATTTTGCGGTTATTTAAGAAAGATTGGATTAGGTCAAGCAGGCGACCGGTAATACCATAACCGCGTAGTTTGCATAGGAGGCCAGGGTGCCAAACCCTGTCGAAAGCCTTGGAGATATCCAGAGCAACCGCGCGAGCCTCGTCAGACTCATCAAGGGCCTGTAGCATGTACTCCGTTACAGTAGTTAGCAGGTCGGCTGTGGACCTGTCAAATCGGAATCCATATTGCCTGTCGGAGAACAGCTTGTGGGCGGTGAGATGATGAACTATTTCAGCATTTATTATAGCCTCGAACACTTTCCCGAATATTGGTAGGAGACTGATAGGGCGATAGTTGGATGGGTCCGAGGGTTCACCACAATTCTTAAAGACAGGAACGACTGAGGAGAATTTCCAGCATGCAGGAAAGCAGGAAGCAGAAAGGCAGTAGTTAAACAGTTTAGAGAGGACAGGGGAAAGTTCAGGGGCACACCTCTTAAGGACTATCACCGGGATTCCATCGTCTCCACACGCCTTATGGGGGTCGAGTTTTGAAATTACTCTGGATACTATTGTCGGGGTAATATACACGTCATGCAGTTTGGCCTCAGTTCTAATAGGGAAGTCGGGTGGGTGCACTCCGGACGAGTCGAGTGTGGAGTTGGATGAGAATCTGCGGGCAAAGCACTCAGCTTTCTCAGCAGATGACGTGAGAACGTCAAATCCATGGATTAAAGGAGGTATTGAGGATTTCCTATTGTTGAGCACTCGTTTACAAATCCTCCAATAGTCCTTGGAGCCGAACTTGCGGTCAGCTATGTGCTGTCGCATTCTCTCCGCAAACAACTGTTTGGCGTCATTTAGAGTTCTCTTGCACTCACTGCGAGCGGATGTGGGTATTAGCTTTATCAGCAAAATACCCTACATAGAAACAAAACATCTCAAATGCGCATTAAATAATCCTCCCTATGTGCTTTTTTATTCACAGACCTCATTAATTCTTCTTCATCTTCATGTGGCCTATCCCTTCAGGCCGCAGGCGATCGTGGATTTCTAATTCGCCCTGTCTCTTGTCGCTCTCAACATTTTTCAACTTGGTATCTCTCCCCAAACCAGCTACGTTATCCTTTTGCCTATCAAATATATCTCGCATTGCTTTCACCTGTCTCTCTTTTGTTCTATGCGTCCTGTGAGTATTAGATTCTCCAGGCCCTCCTTCTTCATTACGTGTTCCAGAAACCTCAGCTTTCTCTTCCTACTGTTAATTTTGTGGTTCAGTGGATATCTGCTCGGAACGACAAATCGTAGATCCGTGTTCGAATTCCAGTTGAATTCCTTGCATTCACTTACGCAAAAATATCCTTGGAAAAGATATTAAGAGTCTCTTCCCTCTGGTTATGAGTTAAATAACAGGACAGATTTGGGTTCTGTAGCCTTGGCTGGCAACCAGTCTACTGCAGAAATCAATAGAGACCAACTGCGGGATAATCTTCTGCCTAGTCAGTTATGTCTCTTTCAAGATATGATTGCCTAAAGCGTGTATCTCGCATGGCACTTAACTGAATGTTTTATATAATAAAATAGACTTAACATCGGTTCTTTTAGAAAGTTTAATTGCCTCACACTCTTATATAAAAATATATAGAAATCATTGACACTCCACTCTTTAAGTTTCGTTATCTAAGCATTTTGCACGTCGGCCAAGCTTGTAAACACTAGAGACAACATATATCAAAACTTATTTATAAATGGAAATTTGTCTGTGTGTGGATAATATATATATATATATATATATATATATATATATATATATATAAAAGGCAAGATGTTTGTCTGTGTGTGTCTGTTTATCTGCCTGTATGTCTGTATTTTTTTCAGCCCTTTTATTTTAGTTTTTGCTTCGGGTTTGGCTCTAAGTATGTATAATTGTAGTTTTTAGTCTCAGCCATGATACCATTTACTCGGAGGACTTATTTAGCCTTCAAAATTCAGTTTACGACGAAAAACACTTATTTGATATCGATACCAGGAAATCAAAATTTGACTTACATCCATTCATTTTTCTTTCAGTCTACGGTTTCGCTTTAACTGGAAACAACTATTGGTTTTTAGTCTTTCGTGCCAACGTCCAAAGAGTCTGAGCTCCAGGACCATGGATTAGTTTTAAATCTTTCATTACACCCGAGCAACGCCGGGCTATACTGCTAGTTTTACTATAAAAGTCTATATTTATATCTTTTTAATTATCATTTTGCTCTAAAAATATACTGCTGATTTTTGTTTAAAGAAAGGGACATGATCGCCCAAGCGAATATCATGTATGCCAATTAACTGACTGATCTTGGTAAAAGAATTGAATAGCAGGTTCGATTGGGTTCTATAGCCTTGGTTGGCAACTTGTCTACAATATAAAGAAATCGCAACTTTTGCGTTAAAATGTTCTGCCGAGTCACTCATGGATTGAAAAAAGACATGATCGCCTAAGCGTGTTTCGAGTATGGTACTTAACTGACTGCTCTGGATAGAAGCATTGAATTGAAAAGCAAATTGAGTTCTCTGGCCTTGGTTGGCAATCAGTCTACTGCAGAAAGCAACCTACTGCGGGAAAATGTTCTGCCCACTCAGTCATGTCTCTTTCGAGACATGATCGCCCAAGCGAGTATCACTTAACAAACTCACTGATTTGATTCAAAGTTCAATCTACTTCACGTCTTATCTGTCCCTCCCTCTTCACGTCTCTCTCTCTCTCACTCACTCTCTCTCTCACTCACTCACTCTCTCTCTCTCTCTCTACATATTCATTATCTTCTTTTCATTCTTTTATTTAGTCAATTTTCATTTCTACTCCTCATTTCTTCTTTTCATTTTGTTTTATATCCCGCAAGTGCGTTGTGGTGCATTGGATATCGGCTCGGAACGAGAAACCGGGGAGCCGAGTTCGAATTCCAGCTGAATTCATTGCATTCACTTACGCGCAAATACCCTTGGGAAAGGTATTAATCCGCCTATTCCTTCCAGTTTAACCCATAACAGGACAGATTGGGTTCTATAGCCTTGGCCGGCAACCAGTCTACCGCAGAAAGCAATGGCAATCTACTTCGGGATAATCTTCTGCCCAGTCAGTTATGTCTCTTTCGAGACATGATCGCCCAAGCATGTATCAGGTATGGCACTCAACTGACTGATATCCCGCATTTGTCCTCTTCTTTTGCCTCTCGATATCCCGAAATTATTGTTTCTCGTTTTTATTTTTTATAAATTTTATCCATTTTCTCTCCTATGATCTCCGAATTTTCTATTCTGTTTCTCTTCATATAATCTCTCTTCTCTCTCTCCCTCTGTTTGTATCTCTTCATTTTCTTCTTCTTCTTCTTCTTCTTCTTCTTATTATTATTATTATTATTATTATTATTATTATTATTATTATTATGTCATTTTTCATCATATTTCGATTTCTGCTTTGGTCTCACTACCAACCAAGTCTGCGCAGGTCGTGGCGTGTTGTTATGGCTCCATTTCATGTTTATCTATCTTCCCTATCATCCCTAGCGTTACATAGATAAAGTTTTCCTTAGTGTGTGGGCTGTACTTAATAAGACAATTTTTTGTATATCTCTTAAGCTGGGGTTTCCAGGGATTCTTTCAAGGTGTTGTTTTGTTCCATTTTTTATCATTCCAAGTGCACCTACTATCACTGGCACAACTCTTGTTTTCAATTTCCACATTTTTTCTATTTCAATTTCCAGGTCTTTATATTTTGACAGTTTTACAAATTCCTTGATTGCTATGTTACAATCCGCTGGACAAGCCATATCATTTAGTAGGCAAGTTTACTCTTTCTGGTTTTTAACAATAATGTCTGGCCTGTTTGATTATTATTATCATTATTATTATTATCATTATTATTATTATTAGTAGTAGTAGTAGTAGTGGTATTCAGTAATCCGTTTTCAGATATTTTCTCTCAGTTTTCTTCTCTCTTCTCCTTCTACTCCACCCCACTTCCACCTCCTTTTTTTTCTTTCTTTTCTTCTTTGTCATCTGCTTCAGTATTATATTCATTAATCTCATTTTTCTTTCCTATTTCTTTTATTATTACATCTTCCATCATTTTTTTTCGTTCTCTATCTCTTCTTCCTCCTCCTCCTTCTTTTCTTCTTCTTTTTTCCTTCTTCATTATTATATTCATTCATTTCATTTTTCTTTCTTATTTCTTTTATTACTACATCTTCCATCTTTTTTCTTTCTCTATCTCTTCTTCCTCCTCCTCCTTCTTTTTCTTCTTCTTTTTTCCTTCTTCATTATTATATTCATTCATTTCATTTTTCTTTCTTATTTCTTTTATTACTACATCTTCCATCTTTTTTCTTTCTCTATCTCTTCTTCCTCCTCCTCCTTCTTTTCTTCTTCTTTTTTCCTTCTTCATTATTATATTCATTCATTTCATTTTTCTTTCTTATTTCTTTTATTACTACATCTTCCATCTTTTTTCTTTCTCTATCTCTTCTTCCTCCTCCTCCTTCTTTTTCTCCTGTTTTCCTTCTTCATTATTATATTCATTCATTTCATTTTTCTTTCTTATTTCTTTTATTACGACATCTTCCATCTTCTTTTTTCTTTCTCTATCTCTTCTTCCTCCTCCTCCTTCTTTTTCTTCTTCTTTTTTCCTTCTTCATTATTATATTCATTCATTTCATTTTTCTTTCTTATTTCTTTTATTACTACATCTTCCATCTTCTTTTTTCTTTCTCTATCTCTTCTTCCTCCTCCTCCTTCTTTTTCTTCTTCTTTTTTCCTTCTTCATTATTATATTCATTCATTTCATTTTTCTTTCTTATTTCATTTATTACTACATCTTCCATCTTTTTTCTTTCTCTATCTCTTCTTCTTCCTCCTCCTCCTCCTTCTTTTTCTTCTTCTTTTTTCCTTCTTCATTATTATATTCATTCATTTCATTTTTCTTTCTTATTTCATTTATTACTACATCTTCCATCTTTTTTCTTTCTCTATCTCTTCTTCTTCCTCCTCCTCCTTCTTTTTCTTCTTCTTTTTTCCTTCTTCATTATTATATTCATTCATTTCATTTTTCTTTCTTATTTCTTTTACTATTACATCTTCTATCTTTTCTTTTCTTTCTCTATCACTTTCTTCTTCTTCTTTTTCTTCGTTTTTTCTTCTTTATTATTATATTAATTTATTTCATTTTTCTTTCATATTTCTTTTAATATTATTTCTTCCATCTTCCTTTTACTTTATTACTCCCCCTCCTCATTCTCCTCCCCTCCTTCTTTTTAAGTATTAAATACATTTTCTCTATTTTCTCTCATTTTTCTTTTCTATATCTCTTTCTATTGTCACATCTCTTTTCTGCTATTTTTCTCTCTATTTCCTTATTCTTCGTCTTCTTCAATATTTTTTTTTTACTCAGTCCTTTCTTTTTTTCTTCTCTTTTCTCTTCCCTCTCGAATTTCCCCTTTTATAAATTTTCTTTCCTCCCCGATTCAAAGATTTTATGTTCCTGTCCCAAATTTACACCTTCGACGATCTTAATCGCTATTTCATTCTTTCCAACCAAAGTTCTTTGCCCGTTTTCATTCGCTTTCTCTAATTCTACTTTTTCTTTCTTTCCACCGCTGACAACCTGCTTTTTCTTTCCTCTCTCTCTTTCTCTCCCTCCTCTCTCTCCCCATTAGTGTTTCTCATTTTCTCTCTTTTACTTTTCTTGTAGCAAATTTCATTTCCTTGTTAAAGCAACCGCTTCATTCTTCGATAAAGACACGTTTTGTTTGTCTTCCCTTGAAATTCTACATCTCGTATCTAGAGTCATTTTCCTTCTATGCCTGTTTTTTTATCGTGTCGATCAAAGGCTTTCACACCTCTAAATTCTGTCGAAAAACTCATCAGCCATATGGAAAACCGAATACCTGAAACATTTTCTTTTAACCATTTTTTTAATATCTTTGCGTTTATTTAGAATTTTTTTTCATCTTACAACCACATCTACAGCTTTCTCCCCCCCCACCGCCAACCACTTGTCTCCTCAGGAATTCGTTGAAAAGTCAAGAGACAGAAATATTTCCGGGAGTTTTTCTTCGACTATGTATATATATATATATATATATATATATATATAATTATATACACACATTTATATATATATTTTAAATAGCTATAGCTTTTGTAGTTTAATATATTTTTTACTGATTTCTTTATTTCTTGAATGTTCTTTCCTTCTTCTGTGGTTGTTCTTTCAGAGAAGTTTCCCCTGTCTTCACACTTTTTAACAATCTCTTTAACACACCAAAAGAAAAAAAACCTTAGATTCACTACTCTGATGTACACACCTCTTTGTCTCACCCATTCTTAAGCTATGTTTCTTCCTGATATAATTTCAGCACTCCCCTTCTTCCATCGATTATAAGTAAAGGTATAGATATATATATGTGTGTGTGTGTGTGTGTGTGTGTGTGTGTGTGTGCGTCTGTGTGCGTCTGTGTGTGTGTGTATGAGTGTGTGTGTGTTTATAGGCATTAATTAAAAAGCAAAAATCAAAATAGAAAAGGTGTATTATACCCTGAGAAGATGATTAGTGTCGAGGGAAACATCGAGTCAGGAAAGAACAAGTTTCATTTCTTACTTAGCTTCCTATCTAGGTAGCAAGATAGCTTAACACACACAGACGCATATATATATATATATATATATATATATATATATATATATATATATATATATATATATATCCAAATGAATAAGGGATAAAGAAAATATTTACAACGTTCAAAATATTAATTTAAAACATTGCTCAATATAGAAATAGTTCAATGAGAATTTCTTATAAATTATACTTTAGAACATGACAAACTACAATTGTACAATTTTGTAGTAGATTTTAGTTTGTACATGTTCTAAAGTATAAATTATAATATATATATATATATATATATATATATATATATATATATATATATTATTATACTTTAGAACTTGACAAACTACAATTACTACAAAATTGTACAATTTTGTAGGAGATTTTAGTTTGTACATGTTCTAAAGTATAAATTATAATATATATATATATATATATATATATATATATATGTAATTATATCTATATATAAGAAACGCTCTGATATATATATATATATATACATATATCAGGCTGTTTCATATCTACCTATCTACGAATCTATCTATCTATCTATCTATCTATCTATCTATCTGAATGTTCGGATCTATCTATCTATCTATCTATCTATCTATCTATCTATCTGAAGGTTGCGCTAAATAAATTGCCACCACTTTATATTTGGCTTTGTTGACTGCAAAGTATAGTAGGGTCAGTTGGGCACCGTCTCTGAAAAACAAAAGAGCACCATGATGCAATTCCATTCGCCTTGAATTTGGAAATGTACTGCTTTGCATTCGCGCTGGAAGCTCTAATGCAAACATTTCAGAGTGTTTTAGTTTCTACCTGATAAAAATGTAGGGTATTAGGAAAAAGTTGGATGGGTCTAACTGCGATTACGAAGATATGGCAGCTGGAAAATCTAACTCTGATCTTTATGATGAGTAAAATAGGAAGATCTACCCTTACTCAGGAGGCAGGCTCTAAAGGAGAATCAGTAATGTGATAGGTACCGACTTGGCGACTCGACTACAGCCACTTCCCCACAGACGAGATGTGGCCTCCCTTTCTCTGTTCTATAAATACTTTCATGGCTTCTGCTCCCGCGACAGGTGTTTACTCGTGCAACCAGATTGGCAACTGGGTCCCATCCATTCACAGTTAAATTAACCAAATGCATACGCAATTCTACTCCTTCATCTTCTTCTTTCGCACTTCCCGCCTGTGGAACTCGCTTCCTTATTCTTGCTTTCCTGACGGCTCCAACCTCCAGGAATTTAAATGCAATGTCAATACTCATCTCTTAGCCACTTGACTCTAGTTCTTTCTACACCGCACTGTAGATCCTTTCCTTTCTCTCCACCTTTGCAACTGTCATCACACCTGTATTCCCATCCTTCTCTTGCTCCTTTCTAACTGGTTCGTCTTTCTCTTCACTCTCTTGGTTTCACGCTACTTAACATTGTTACTCTTATGTAGCCCCCTGCACATCAATGGCATTACCACCTTGCTCGGGGTGATACAATTAAAAGAAAAAAGTCTGCTGGAAGACCATATACCTGGCAACAGGACTATGCAACCTGTCTCCTAGAGTCAAGAGAAGCCGGTCATTGGTATTAAAAAATTTCCGTGACCTTCACCCACCAAACTCCCAAAACTTCACGCCCTCCCTTTGTGTTTGTGTGTTGGGTGCAGTTGTGTAAGAGGCCAACAAAATTCAAAATTCTCTGTGAAACTAAAGATGAACTGTGACAGTCCAGAAAAGATGCAGGTGATTCCGAAGTCGTCCTGAAACCAACGGCAATTTTATGAAAGACATTCACTATTAAATATTTCAAAATATTTTTAGCTGTTTTTGGAAATACATGTGCATTGTGGTATAGTGGATATCGGCTCGGAACGAGTAATTGGGGGAGCCGAGTTCGAATTCCTGTTTAATTCCTTGCATTCTCTTACGCGCAAATACCATTGCGAAATATATTAATCCGTCTTTTTTCTCCAGTTATGGCTTAAATAACAGGACAGGTTGGGTTCTATAAAGTTCGTTGGCACACACTCTACAGCAGAAAGTAATGGCAGCCTACTACGGGATAATCTTTGGCCCAGTCAATCATGTCTCTTCCGAGATATGATCGCCCAAGGGTGGATCATGTATGTCAGTTAACTGACTCATGTGTTACAATGAGATGCTAGTGCTATTATCATTTTTCCGTAATTTATCCATCGCACTTTGTATATATTGAAATTACAATCACTCCTTAATCATACCACATCATTCCTTATATCTGACCACCTAACTTCCCAGATTGCGACCTCCTTGATTATTATATGCGGGGTACAGTTGAACGAGAGACCAACAAAACTGCTTGTAACACCAAAGATGAGCTGAGGACAAGGATCATGACAGCATTCACCATCTTAAAAGAAGAGAACATCCAGGATAGTCCGAAGTCTTCTGGAGGTAATAGGTGAAACAAATGGCGATTTTATCGAGATATTTTTGTGTAATTTTGGTAAATATATCTGTTAAAATAAAATGAAAGTGTTACTTTTATTTTCGCGTCATTGAGACGACAATTCATCCATCGCACCCTGTATATCTGTTAAAATGAGATGCTAGTGTTATTTTCATTTTCGCGCCATTTAGACGACAATTCATCAATCGCACCCTGTATATCTGTTAAAATGAGATGTTAGTGTTATTTTCATTTTCGCGTCACTTAGACGACAATTCATCCATCGCACTCTGTATATCTTTTAAAATGAGATATCTGTGTTATAATTTTTCCGTAATTTAGACGCCATTTTATCCATCGCACCTTGTATATATTGAAATTACAATCACTCCTTAATCATACCACATCATCCCTTATATCTGACCACCTAACTTCCAAGATTGCGACCTCCTTCATTATTATATGTGGGGTACAGTTGAGCGAGAGATCAACAAAACTGCTTGTAACACCAAAGATGAGCTGAGGGCAAGGATTATGACAGCATTCATCATCTTAAACCATGAGACCGTCCGACGTCGTCTGGAAGTCTTGATTGAAACCAATGGCGATTTCATAGAATAAATTCACTCTTAAACATTTCAAGATATTTCAGTGTTGTTTTGGTACATATAACTGTTAAAATGAGACATCAGTGCCATTTTCATTTCTGCGTAACTTAGAGGACAAGTGTTCTATCACAGCCTGTACTTATTTATCTCAGACTATACCTATCTATCTATCTATCTATCTATCTATCTATCTATCGTTCTATCTATCTATCTATCTATCCATCTTTCTTTCTTTCTTTCTTTCTTTCTTTCTATCTATCTATCTATCTATCTATCTATCTATCTTTCTTTCTTTTTATCTATCTATCTTTCTTTCCTTCTTTCTATCTATCTATCTATCTATCTATCTATCTATCTTTCTTTCTTTCTTTCTGTCTGTCTGTCTATCTATCTGTCTGTCTATCTATCTATCATTATTTGTTTGTTTGTTTGTTTGTTTCTTTCTTTCTTTCTTTCTTTTGTTTCTATCTATCTATCTATCTATCTATCTTTCTTTCTTTTTATCTATCTATCTTTCTTTCCTTCTTTCTATCTATCCATCTATTTATCTTTCTTTCTTTCTGTCTGTCTATCTATCTGTCTATCTATCTATCATTATTTCTTTCTTTCTTTCTTTCTTTTTTTGTTTGTTTGTTTGTTTCTTTCTTTCTTTTGTTTCTATCTATCTATCTATCTATCTATCTATCTATCTATCTATCTATCTATCTATCTATGTTATTGTTAATTGTTATGCTTGCTCTAATTTACTTAAATATTGATATTAAAAAAAACAAACAGATGAAAATGAAACTGCCCGATATTTAGTAAACCACCTAAAAAAACACCGGTCGTTATTATAATATGAAAACCATTTAAAATATATAGACATGTCGGGTTATGATTCTGTTGCCATACCATCTATTGGCGCCTGTGAATAATATGGTTTATATATATATATATATATATATATATATATATATATAATTTATTTTAAATAAAAAAAGTATGACCAATATTCACATAGGGGAAGCCGCCATGTGATCTGGCGTGTCTTAGACCTCAGGAAAACGAATGACGATCGGTATAAATGAAGTCAATTTAAAATTATAACACAATTTTCGAATTCTTCGTAATAAGAAATGTATCGTAATGTCAACAAATGTAAACATGTTTCGGAAATTAACGAAGATTAACGAAACTGCCGAATGACACAAATCTTAGTAACAAGCATTTATCGTAAATAATCAGGCCGGTAGAAATAAATAAATAATACTGTTTGATTATAAAGAAAATATCGACTTAAATACGAATATCGATAAAAAATAATGTTCAAACAAATCATTTGAAACTGTCGATTGTTTATAACCAAGTTTCGTTAATCTTCATTAATATATATATATATATATATATATATATATATATATATATCGGAAAAACTACTAAAAAGTTGTAAGTTTAATATGTATATTTTGACAGTATTTGTTAATTTCTATGATTATATTTGATATTTCAGACCGTCCTCGGCTTTTCATCAGAAACAAATGATTTTAAAATTTAAATTAGAAACGTATTTCGCGAGAGCGTTCGTGGAGAGAGATTGTTTACATCACGTGACGCAGAAAGCGACAGATTTTTTAAAAAATATTTGAAACGTGAACATATCTTTAATAAAACTTATAAATTTTGTTTTAGAAAAAAATTTTTTAATTGTATCTAAAAAATATTTACCTATTGAAATATTTATAAAGATTCAAAACACCTAAGTCCCTATTTAACCCTAGCCTGTGTGTATTTAATTTTAAAATCCAGTATTTTTCTGTCTTTCTGCGTGAGTATGTGGAACTAAAATCGGAGTCTATTAGTAAACATTTGCAATTTTCTAAAGTGTATCCCGGTTGATTGAAGTGAACTGCTATGGGGGAATATTGGTTGTTCTGGCGTATGCTAAGTTTGTGATTGTTGAAACGAAATCTAAAGCTATTTATTATATTATTAATATTATTAAAGATAGGTTCACGTTTACAAATATTTTTTTAAAAATCTGTCGCTTTCTGCGTCACGTGATGTAAACAATCTCTCTGTACTGAGAGATATACTGTATATATACTGTAATGGTTGTTACAATGTTTTTAAATTCATAGTATCACTACACAAAAAATTTCTCCTGTTTCGAAGCCAGCCCATTATGTTTTGGCTTCATCCTCAGGTGATTTTTTTAGAAAAAAAAAAAAAAATATATATATATATATATATATATATATATATATATATATATAATTCAGATACTTTAATCCAAGCGGAAAAAGCAGGAAGGTAAATTCCAAAAACCCGATCCTAATTTTAAGTTACAATTCTCTTTCCTTTTTTTGCGAACGCAGACGATGTCAATTTTTTCTTTTCTTGTTTATTTTATTTTATTTTGTTTTATCTTTTTTTTTTTTAAATTTCTTTGCAAATCTATTTAAAAAGGAAAATTAGACTGATTGTTCTCCAGTTTCTAAAAGGATTTTCTGTTGCTGAGGTCATATCAAAATGATCATCCAACATCAGTGAATTAATCCTTTTTTAATTTATATATATATATATATATATATATATATATATATATATATATATGTATATATATATATATAAAATCACCTGCAGATAAGTCTGTTCTGTTTCGCTCTATCACAGCTCTTCATTGCAGCTAGGTTAACTGTTTTGCTTTAAGCCGAGATCAAACCCGAATGATTCATTATCAGACTGATATCTTTCCACTGCGCTATTGGCTTACGGCAGGGAGAAAGAGAGTTTTCATAGCAGGTTATTGACAGTATGAAAGCAAATAGCCAGGAACTGAAAGTGTTCAGTTTAGTAGCCGAATTGAACTGCGTTCAATTCATTAACCAAAGAACGTAGCGCAAAGCCGTAAATAGTTATTGTTTTTTTTTAATAAAATCTACCTTTCCCTGTAGTGCTCAATCGACAGGCGAGATCATAAATAATATCTCAAGCTATTTAAGGTATAACTAGAAAGAGAAGTGTTGAAGTAATACTTTTCTCTCTCCCTGTCTCTCTTTCTCTCCATATATATATATATATATAGCGAAACAGATCTGTCTGCGGATGACTATAGTATTTACGCTCTCACACCCTGATTGAGAACTCTGGAAGAGTGGTAGACTTTGTAAACAGTAGCTACTCCGGCATTTACGCACCGCTCATTCGATAATGAATTGGAACACTAGCTATTGGGCGTGCTTATACGCGCTAAAAAGCCTTCCTTCTTCTACTGGACGCTCGTGGCCTAGGGGTGGAATCGCCGACTGACGCCAATTCGGTCGGGTTCCAATCCTGGGTTAGGAAGCGACCGGAGTCTTAGCCGTACTGATAAGCTGTAATACAGTGAAACAGATCTGTCTGCGGATGACTATAGTATATATATATATATATATTGGCATCCGCAGACAGATCTGTTTCGCCGTATCACAGCTCATCAGTACGGTTAGACTCCAATATATATATATATATATATATATATATATATATATATATATATATATTCTTTTCTCTTGTTTGAATTCGTCTTCTCTCTTCTTTTTTTCTTTCTCCACTTTATTTTTTTATCTATTTTTTCTGTTTTATATTTTTTCTTATTCCGGTTTAAAATTTAACATGTCTGGATTTCCACGTTCAAAGATTCGCTACACGACCGTCGAACGAGCAAATCATACGTCTACTGGTCTTTAAGATATTATGACCACCCAAACCACTAAAGTCTTCTCATTGGATGACCTTGGTTTTGGTTCATCAATTTTATTTATTTATTTAATTAGTTTTTAAAATCTCCATATATAACAAAATAAATATTGTAATGTACTACTGACTGATGTTGTTGCTAACAAGTTGCAGTATGCAATAATAATAATAATAATTAATATATATATATATATATATATATATATATATATATATATATATATCGTTCTAAAATTTTGATCTACATCTGAGCGCAACTCCCGTCGAGCAAGACCGCAAAATGCAGAGGCTAAGTCGAATCTATCAAACAACCAAATACACAATGTCCACCGTCGTCACTTATATATATA